>VURO01050531.1:4913-23884 GCA_015108175.1 Pelvicachromis taeniatus | reverse complement strand
GTGCCGGCTTTTTTTTTTTTTTTTTTTTCATATTTTCTTCAGAAAAAACAGGATGTCTCCTTTTTTTTATTTTTGAAATTTCAGTTGTATTTGTACGTCCGAAGATATGACAACAAATATTCAATTATGTCTCATCCCACAACAGTAAAGAACGACTAGATCTGCACCGATGGAGTCACCTGATGGAGTCATCAAGTGACTCCATCCAGAAGTTTAAGAGCAGTCCTGCTAACAAACAGACACACTGAACCAATCACGTGAGGAGATGATGCTCAAAGACTTCAAAAATCATTCATCTCTGATCATTTGATTTGTTTCTTTATTGCTTTTCGATTCTGCAGTTGTGCTTTGATCTGCAGGAGTGCAGTATACTCTTTGAGCTCATGAGGAAAACGTGAAGTGGTAGTTCTGGAATAAAATTGATCACAACCATTGTCCAAATATGGAGACACGCGCCTTTCCCTGCACAGTGAGGCCATGAGAAACAGCCGCCAAACAGATGTGAGTAAAGTGGATATTGTAGCTGAGGTGTAGTGCAGAAAAACGCTGCACAACACGAACTTGATTAAAAATCAGTAGAACATCTGGTTTTCATCCGCAGCCAATAATTATATTCACGCTGAATCGATCAATAAAAAGCAGTCGATTCCTAGTGCCCCCTTTAGAAGTCATCTTTATATTTCTCCAGTAAAAATATTCCATACGCGTCATGTTCCTGCGCAATGAAGTACTTTTACTTTCATACTTTGTTTCCAAACAGGGACGCTTTTACTGCGTTATTTTAAAGCTTAAGTTTTAGTAGATTTAGTGCGATGACTACAGGACCACAGTACCGATGCTCCCGCAGATTATCGATCACTCTCCGATCATTTCTATTGATCAGCTCAGTAGCAGTTGAGGTTCAGTCGGGCACGACCAGGCTCGACTCGGGTCACTTCGGTTCGGGAGAGAAAAAAAGAAAAAAACCTCACCCATGCGTCCGGCCTCTGATCCGGCTGTGCTGCAGGACCGCCTGGAACGGAGACCGGGCCACACACACGGTCAGAACCAGGGCCAGACCCAGGGCCAGAACGCACACCTTCATCTTCACTTTCTGGAGAAAAACCCGCTTCTTCTTCTTCTTCTTCTTCTTCTCTTTCTGCCTCTGCTTTTTCCTCCTTCCCTCTCCGCAGCCCTCGGTCCCTGGGACCAGGACAGTCCGGCTTTATACACCGAAGAAAGAGGAGGAGGAGGAGGATGAAGAGGAGTGGCGAGGGGGATGGGGAGGGGCGCACCAGAGCAGAGCTGGGAGAATCCTTTGTTGCGGGAAAAGTACTAGTACAATACTGTAAAATACTCCCCGCCAAGTTGAAGTTTGTAAGTAAGAGTATCCTGCATTAACATGAGACTACTGCTCTGACGTCACGAGTGACCGATGATGATCGATATCATTATTGGTTTATTTGTTGATTGTTCTTCATGAGTCGATCGATGTTGTCTTTTATCTTGTGTGAAACAGTTACTTTGTTCACATTACATTGTCAGAATAAGTCATCCCTTTATTAATTATATTTCATCGTATGTGCCAACGACGGCTTCTTATCTTTCATCCATCCATCCGTTTTCTTAACCGCTCATCTCTCCAGCTGAGGGTGGTGGTGGTGGTGGTGGCTTTCATGGGTGGGTGGGGGGCTGGAGCCAATCCCAGCTGTCACAGGGGAGAGGCGGGGTGCACCCTGGATCACAGCTCTAACACAGAAAACAGACAATCATTCACACTCACGTTCACACCTACGGTCTGTTTCTGCGCTGTGGGATGACGCAAGAGTGCCCCGAGGAATCCCACGCAGACGCAGGGAGAACACGCAAGCTCCGCAAAGATTCGTGTGCAAACGGAGTCACTTTGTGCAGTTTAGTTATTGTCTTATGCAAATGAGCAATTATCTTATGCAGATTACATATTATCATATGCAAATGAGCGGTCTCGTGCAAATCAGTCATTGTCTCGTGCAAACGAGTTAATCATTTGAACAAAGATAATAACTTGTTATGATGTAATAATTGGTTTGCATTGTCTTTTCTTGTGAAAGTCGTGTTTTAGCTGCACTTGCCATAATTTATCATTGTTGCACATGGATTTAATTTGCTGTATAACACACTGCCTATCTATGAATGTCATTGTATGACCTTCAGAGGTAAAACTAAAACTTGACCAGCTGAGCTCTGGGGGCTGCGTACATCTTTACTCAGCGGTTTTATAAATGCATGAGATGTTTTACTGTTCTAGTAAGATAATAAAAAAAAAGTCACCTTATGGGATGTCAGGGGCTCCACAGACTTGTAAAAACTGAAAACAAGGTAGAGTACAGTCTGAAAACACTAATATGTGAATATGAAATCAGTTTCATGCTTTTGGTGTGTTTCCATTTCTCCCTTTCAGACCCTGAAGTAACTTTGAGTGTTTCCACGTGCAGCACGAGCTGGTTTGATGGTTTAGGTCACTGAGTTTCACAAAAAAAAGAAAGGGATTATTTAAAATGCAGCTGATGATATGAGATTTGCATATCATTTGCATTGGCCTCCATCTCTCTCGGGCATTAAACAGCTGCAGATTCGTCTTCTGACCTGACTTCATACAGATGACATGATTTTTCTCCTCAGCCCCTGAAGCCCGTACAGTCGGCCCACGTGTTCTCTGTGAGCTGAGGCAGGGCTGAAGTTTTTCCATCTGTGTTCATCGTGATGCTGATGACACCCCCGTTTATCTCACACAGTCAGGAGTGGTTTTAACAGAGAGAGAGAAAAAAAATCAATGTTTGAAACACAATAATTCTTCCACTATAAACTGAAAAGGCTGCCAGGAACTCTTTTATTTAATTTTATTTGTGTAAATCTTTCCACCTCATGTGCTGTAATATGAAGTAAATGGACAGGAATGGACACCCCATCACCTTCTCAACCGCCCTTATATTTACTAAAGAAACATCAATATTCAGTAAAGATTCAAGGTTATGGTGGTCACAAGATCTGCTGACATGAAGTTTTTCACTTTGTCCACCAATCTAAAAAGAACAAAAGACACTCACATTCACTGACTACTGTATTAGGTACAGCTGTTCAAGTGTTTATTAATGTAAATATCTGATCTGCCACTCAGCCAATCACATGGCAGTACCCAGTGCTTTTAGGAGCGTAGACATGGCCAAGATAAACTGTTAATGATCAAACCAAGCATCAGAATGGGGACAAAACGTGATATAAGTGATTTTTAATGTGACATGGTTGTTGTCGAAAGTCTGGCTGATCTGAGCATTTCAGAAACTGCTGAAATCATTTTCCCAGACCAGCCATCTATAAGGTTTACAGAGAATCTGGAAAAGAGAAAATATACAGTGAGTAGCAGTTTTCTGAGAAGAGGTCAGAGGAGAAAGGACAGGCTGCTTCAAGGAAGGAAACAGTAATCACTAATAAGTAAAGAACCACTCATTACAACCAAGGTATGCAGAAGAGCATCTCTGCAGCTTCGACACGCGTGGACAGCAGCAGAAGATCACAGCGAGTGCCATTCCTGTTGGGTTAGAACAGGAAACTGAGGCCAATGAGACTCAATTTCTGCTGCAATGTTTGGGATTTGATGCAAACAACATGAAATCATGGATCAGTGGTTCAGAGCTGGTTGTGTGATGATGTGGGAGATGTTGTCCTGGCACTCTTTACCAACTGAGGATTGTTTAAACACCACACCACTCCTCATCCAACCCTTTATGACCACAGTGTAGCCATTGTCTCATGGCTGCTTCCAGCGGGATGACGCACCATGTCACAAAGCTCAGATCATCCCAGACTGGTGTCTTGAACAGGACGACGAGTTCACTGTACTCAAACGTCCTGCACAATCACCAGATCTCCGTCCAACAGAGCACCTTTGGACGAGCACCTGACAAATCTGAAGCTGCGATGCTGTCGTGTCAACATGGACATGTAAAAAGTTAAGGAAGGTCTGAAGGCCAAAGAGGTTTCCACCTGGCACTGATAAAAGTGTACCTAATAAAGTGTACAGGCAGCACAGTTTTATATATGAATGTGTCATTTGACTTAGTATGTGTCACATGCTAATTTTGTCATGGTCCTGGGTCGTTGACCCTGCGCTTTGAGTTTTTTGTTAGTATTGTTTTTGTGCTACTTTGTTACCCTGCCCTCATCGTTCTCTGTGCTCCCGTTGTGTTGTGTTTCGTTTTCCCCTCCACTGGGTTCTGTATTTTTGCTGTCTGTATTTTAGTTTTGATTATTTATATGTTTTGACTATTGTGATTTTGTGTTCTGTCTCTGTGTTGCTCTCCCCATGCCTGTGTTCCATCTGTAGTCAAGCCCCTGTGTTTAGCCATGTCTCTGAGTCTGTCTCTGTGTTTTTGTGTTTCCTGTTTTACTTTGAAGGCTGTCGTCTCATGTCAGTGTTTTCAGTTTTGCTTCCCTGTTCTCGTTAGCCCTGATGTCTCCCAGCCGTGTTCACCTCCTGCCTCTCGTTCCCCCTCGTTACCTCCTGTCTATTTAAACTCTGTGTTTTCTGCGCTTCCCTGTTGCGTCCTTAACATCAACTCCTGGTTTTCCACAGTCCTGTTCCCGCGCCTCCTGCTGTGTGGTTTCCCTTGTGTTTCCTGGCGGATTATGTTTTCATGTTCTGGTTTGTTTTTAGTTTTTGCAAGTCAGCAATAAAGCTGTTTTTGAGCTCCACTCCGAGTCCCTGAGAGTCTGCATTCTGGGTCCTCTTCCTCATTCCTGCCTGACAAATTTACTTGTAAAAGTGAATCAAGCAATTATTAAGTTAGATGAGGAAAATGCAAAAGTTTCTGCTTTATTATTAATATGATTAAAAACATCAGTGATACAAGTGTCAATAAAGAGTAGATGATTCCCTGCTGGACAGATGTGCAGTATTATACTGAACTACTGGATGTGGTGTGATTTCCTGTATCTGAATGTGCAGAATCGCTCTGTTGGAGCTGGCTGTGGTGCAGAGGACACGATGGACAGTTTCTTCAATGATCTCCTCTCCAGCACAGCGGACATTTAAATCTCACAGCATTTGTTTCCTGTTACTTTTGGGTTTCCATTCCAAATACAAAAACATCACAACGGCTTTAAAGTTACAGTTTTTCATCTTACTGGTCCGTGAACATCACTCTGACATGCCCACTCCTGGCTTCAGATCGATTTAGACTGATTTATTTTTAGTCAGATGTGATTTTTATATCTGCACATCTGAAAGTGGAAACCACTCCACAGTTAAACTCCCCCTGCACAATGACAGAATGTGTCCATGTCTGTGTGACAGCTGCTCTTCATTTCCCCACACAGCAGATTATCAGCAGGAAAGCATCACAGCAGAAAATTTAAACCTGCACGAGGAGATGTGAGCAGGCTGATAGGAGCAGTTTGGAGGAGGTGAACTGGGCTGGAACCGGACCTGCGGGGTGGGCTCAAGTCGTTCCAATAAAGGCGTCCTCACATTTTCCAGATTTAAAAACAGCAGGAAGCAGGAAGCTGCTGCTCTGGTTAGGATGAAGTGGCTTTACCGATTATTCACTCTGACACTGATTGTTTCCACTGACTTCTCCCTCTGCTCCTCACTGAAGCATCACAACAAAGAGTTCTTGCAGACGTCTTTCTGAAGTGCCTACAGTTGCAGTTGATGAGGAGCCATTTTAGCACTGGGAGTCTGTGGAAAGTGACTCCCTTTTGGAGCCATCCTCTTCAGTGTTGACTTCATTTCTCTGCCCCGGAGGGTGATGCTTGACCTTGATTCTTTGGCAGTATTAACCACTGATAGATCGTGGAGCTGTTTTAGAAACCTGCAGAGATCATGGAGGGGCAAAAGGTGCAGGTTTGCTTTCATTTATATTTACACTCTATAGTGTGTGTCATGGTCCCTCCTGTCCTTCAGGTCAGGTACCTGTCATTGTGAGTGTGGGTGATCTCTTTCAGTGGTGGGCGTGGTCTAAGGAAACCCCAGTCAGACACACCTGTTTCTTAACCACAATGATGCAGTATTTAAACCTGACTTCCACCAGACTGTTAACCTACTCGTCTGGTAGTGGTCTTATCCGCATGTCTCCTCCTTTCTGTCAGGTAACCTGCTGAATGACGTACCTGCTCCAAAGACTCAAGTACTGAAGAAAGAAAGAAAAACTGCCACAACTTGCTTACCTGCATATTTTGGAAACTAGACCTTGAGCCCCAAAAGATTTGAACTAAAGACTTACCTTTATTTGAATCCCTGCTCTTGTACTACCTGCACATATTCCTTGCTGTTGTTATTTGAAGGGGTCTTTATTAAAACCGATGAACTTTTTGAAGTCGTCCTAAGTTTGATTCTTTTACTCAAACTTTGACACTTGGTTAGATTCAGAAAAAAAAAGATTGTGGTTTGAGTTCAAACTGACCCAGGATGAGTGGGAGTGGCGGCCTTGTGTCACTGGAGGCCTGTGAAGAAGCAGCTGATAGCAGTCGTCTGTCTCCCACAGCGCAGGCAGCAGAATCCGACCCTGAATGTTTCACCTGATCTACGCCCTGCAGTCAAAACCTCAATGGAGCCGACTCCCACAGACACACACGCTCTTCTGTGACTGCAGCTGCACTGATGTTCTTATTCTGTGTGTGCTGCGTTCACTGTACGTATTTTCTGAGGAAACACTGTGCTGCCTATATTATACACTATCGTTAACATTTTCAGATTTGAAGAGGTAAAATTCTCATTTCAGCCCCAACGTTTTGAAAAAGTCTGTAATGCCAGTAGTGTAATGCCCCTCTGCAGCACTGCTGGTCCTGCAGAGGTGACAGCTTCTGGATGTTGCATGGGCTTAAATGTAAATTGTCCACACCTGACAAGCAGAATGTCTCACTTTTTGTGGGCATGACCCCTTGTAACATGTGGCTCACAAACAGATTCTGATCTGCAGGAGAAAGTTGGTTATTACCAGACCAAACAACAGCTGAAGGTTTAACAGGAACTATAATGGCAAGAGGGATACACTACACCAGGGGTCACCAACCTTTTTGAAAGTGAGAGCTACTTCTTGGGTACTGATTAATGTGAAGGGCGACCAGTTTGACACACACTTCTGAAATAATAAATTTCCTCAATTTAACTTTAATTATGTTATCATAATAATGAATGATATTCATCTCTGTAAAGACACTGATTGCGGCAACGGTTTCCGTGGAGACCAGCTAGCGCTGATCTAATATTTAATAATAAACTTTTTAAAAAATATATTATGTCTAACAAATTGACACCAATGCAATTGTGATTTTAAAAAAAATAGCAACAAAAAATAAAAATAGATACAGCTACTTACGGGTAAGTTGTTATAGTGAGCTATTTTTAGAACAGGCCCGTGGGGGGCCACTCATGTGGTCCTTGCGAGCTACCTGGTGCCTGCGGGCACCATGTTGGTGACCCCTGCACTAGACTATTAGTGTCCATTTATTATTACTAGAATTGCCCTGTATTTAGTTTACATCGTTTACAGATGATGCATAGGTTAGAATTAGTTTGAGATTTCTATTGAAGGCAACTATTGAGAAAGTTTAGAATAACTATGACTGCACTCTCTTCATACAGAATGTCAACTTTTTCCAGCCACAGATTTTTTTTCCTAATTTTTAAAAATCGCCCACAGTTTAATTGTAAAACCGATTTTATTTTATTTTTTAACTGAATTTCCCGAAGGAAACCACCCGAGGGATTAAGAAAGTTTTTATCTTAAAAACGGAAAATTTAGAGTTTTAAAGTTTCATTTATTCTTTTAATCACAAATGAATGGGATGTTTAGATAACTCCCTGAAATTTCCAGTTATTGAGTGCAAAACATTTTTTTTCCCGTTTAAAAACACACGACTGTAATAAAAGATCAATCTAACGTTCATGTCAGGTTCAGTGGCCGTTTCGAGTCCCTCCGCGTCGCTAGGGGGCGACATAGCCACCACTTCATGTTTCCGCGTCAGAGGTTAAAGGTTGTGAGTCTGACTCCGCCACATGCATGTTGTTGATGTTGGATACTGCAGAGATTTTCTTGCCTCGGCTTGTTTTTTCACGGTGGGTTTATTATTGTTATTATTATTATTATTTCTTTGGCCGTGTTTCAAAGCTTTCTTCAGTTTAAAGAAACGCGTCTAGGTCCTCATCACTCTCACACTGAGCAGCAAATACTTGACAACAAACCAGCTGTTTAAAATGTCTTTAAAGGTTTTTGCCATCGTCACTGCCCTTTGCTGTGTTTACTTATTTTACCTTTTATACATTAAAAAAACAAACAAACCCCAAAAACAGTTCAGTCCTGACTCAGAAACCTTGCTAACAGCTTAATATGATTCCTTACATACGTAAATATTCCTTGAAGTTATTTTTTAAGCCTTTGAACAGCAATTAAAGTCACGTGAAACAGGAATATGTATTCATATATTTAACGTTTCTGAATCTGGACAAACGTAAACAGTTAAATGTCCTTAATCAATACAGCTGCAGTCGTTCGTAAGTATCTGACTTCTTTAGATAAAAAAAACATCCATTTCTTTCTTCTTTGTACATTTTAGTCTTTCAGTATAATAACGCTGGTTTAAAAGGTGAGGTTGAGTGGACATGAGACTTTCCCAGTGAAACCAAACAATAGTGAAAAAGTCATTTTCTCCACATTCAGCAGTTATTCGTTATTTCCCTTCAATATTAATCATGTGTTGAGTTTTAAAACTGAAACATTGGTCTTGCGGTTTGATTCTGTGGTAAAAACCCTTTGAACCAATTTATTTTTAAAATTATTATTATTTTTGCCTCATTTGTACCAATTATACTGTGTCAGGTCTCCTTTGGCCGGTCCTGAGGTGAAATGAGGAATCTGAAACTTCTGAAGAGCCTTCGGATCTCGGAGCTGCAGGGTCCAGGCTCGCCGCAGTGTTTCTCTGTGCGGGGGGACACCGGCTCGCTGCTCATCGCGTCTCAGTACGCCATCACAGAGTACGACCCCCGGACTGGCCAGGTAAGAAGCTGGTGGTCTAACACTAACACACTGGAAATACTATGAAGTGCTTTTAATACTCAACAGCGTTTAGTTTAGTGTGATTCAGTGAGGAAACCGACGCGTTTAGTGATTCAGTGAGGAAACTGATGCGTTTAGAGAGTCCAAATTTGAATATTTAACAAGTAATAAAAGGAAAGGAGCAGCACTTCAATCATAAAACGTCTCTTCTAACATTAAACATCTTCTCCTGGACTTGAACAGGGCGTCTTTCTTATAAGCTTTCAGCTCTGCTCCGTTTTTCTTCGGCAGGTTGTCAGTGAAGCCTCTTTGACAGCCGATGGTTTCCTCCCAGAGGACGGCAGCGGGGTGGTGGTCGGACTTCAGGACCTGGCTGAACTGGAGTCTGCATGTTTGGCCACAGCAGGTGGTGATGTCGTCCTCTTTAACCTCAACGCCTGTCAGGTTAGTAATACTCAAAGTCCGATTTTTTAAAAACTTGTGTCCCCTGAAAACTCTGAAGTTCGGTTCAAGCTCTGGTTATGATCGGGTGGACAGACATCAGGACAGTCCGGCGTCCTCAGTAAGTGTGCTTTGATCCACAGCTGGAGTGCGTCGGCAGTGTTGACAGGGGCCTTACCTCGATGAGCTGGAGTCCTGATGAAGAGCTTGTCATTCTCACTACTGGTCAGTATGTCTATAATAGTCAGAAATACTGTCGATTTCCATAGTGAGCAATATTTCCTAGATTGGAAACATCACGGATGAAGAAAGGTTCCGAATTTCTTGTAAGATGAACGGAAACAATCAGTATTTGTGGTTCTAGATAAACATTTTTTAAAATTGCGACACATCAGAGCTTAGGTAATTATTAATCATACATATTTCTAGGTGTTGCGGTTGATCACTACTGTTTTGTGTTCACAGGCCAGGAAACGATCATCATGATGACTAAAGACTTTGAGCCGATCGCAGAGGTTGGAATCCACCAGGATGATTTTGGTGAAGGTACGGTGACTCTACATACATTAGCAGTCTCCCAGCTGAGCGTCATGAGCTACTCAGGTTCACCAGCCGGTGATGTGCTCACCCACATAGTTTGTTTTGCAGGGAAGTTCATCACTGTGGGCTGGGGGAAGAAGGAGACTCAGTTTCATGGCTCAGAGGGCAAACAGGCAGCACAGAGGAAGATTCAGGTGCCTTTTAATTAGTCAAATATTAGAGTTTATAAAAAGAAAGAGTAAAGTCGAGTTTATGATGTGATCATGTGCCTGCAGGAGGTGCAGCCTGCTGTATCTTGGGACGACCGCAGACCGCGGGTGACGTGGCGAGGGGACGGGCAGCTTTTTGCCGTCAGTGCCATCTGTCCCCAAACTGGAGCCAGGAAGGTCCGAGTCTGGAACAGGGAGGGTGTCCTACAGGCCACCAGCGAGCCCATCAACGGCCTGGAGCAGGCGCTCTGCTGGAAGTAAGAGCTGCGCCAGGCTTTTTAGCTCATTAGTTTTTCCCTCTTTCTCTCTCTGGAGACCTTTTTTTTATAAATGTGTGACACATACTTGAGATTTTCCTGTGAAAATAATTTGCACTAAAAGCAAAGCATGCTTATTGTCGCGTGCTTCAGACCTTCAGGGAGCCTGATAGCGAGCACTCGGCGCCATCCCAACAAGCACAGCGTGGTGTTCATGGAGAAGAATGGACTGCTGCACGGAGACTTCGCTTTGCCGTTCAGCAAAGACCGCGCCAAGGCATGCGCATCTAAATCACTCTGTGTGCACGAACACTGCAGTTTATGATCCAGTGGCAAGTTTAATCAGATCATTGCACCGTGTTTGTGTTTTTAGGTGAAGGAGCTGCTGTGGAACAGTGACTCCGCTGTTTTAGCCGTTTGGTTGGAGGACATGAGTGCCGGAGAGGACGGGCAGGTCAACACTCACAGTAAGTTTGCCATCACATGTAGTGAACTGTCTGCCACCAGCTGTAAGCAGATTTATTTTAAAAAAGCAGGACAGGAAAAATACAGTTAGTGTGGAGAGTGTTGCATGTTGTAGTCAGAAAATCAGGAAACAAAAAAGTCTCTTCGCTCTGCAGTCCAGCTGTGGACGGTGGCAAACTACCACTGGTATCTGAAGCAGAGCCTGGAGTTTGGACGGGACCCTCAGGAGGCGCCGGCCTGTGTCTGCTGGGACCCTGAGCGCCCCCTACGGCTCCATGTGGTGACCCGGAGCTGGACCAGCATCATCTACGACTGGGGCTGGACGACAGAGCGCAGCCGCGGACTGGATGCCAGCGACAACGCCAGCGTGGCTGTGATCGATGGAGGTAAGGGTCCATGAAAGACGCGAGGATGCTCAGTCGCAGATTTATTCCAGTATGGCGTTAACATTTACCAACATCCCCTCAGAAAAAATCCTGGTGACGACCTTCCGGCAGTGTGTGGTTCCTCCTCCCATGTGTTCCTTTGAGCTCCAGTTAAAATCACCAGTTAACCAGGTGACCTTCCTGTGCCGGCCCGAGGGGACCAATCAGCTGGCAGCGTTCACCGCAGATGGACAGATTTCAATCTACACCCAAGGTGGCACGATAACAACAAATCAGTCCATTAATTTTCCTTCAGAAAGAGAAGTAGAGGTTTTAGGATTTAACACCCGGATTTAATCTCTCTTCATCAAATGCATAAAAGTCACGTTTGCTTGATGTTAAAACAGAGAGGTTACATCTGGACGATACAAACTACTTAAAGTTTTATGTCTTAAATTGATCATTTTTCTGTCTCATAAACATGATTTTTATCTTTCTGCGTGATTCCCGATTCAGGAGAAAACTCCGACAAATCAGCAGACGGGTTCAGGGTTGTGTCTCATCCTCTCATCCTCCAGAAATCCTTCAGGTAACACAGCCTTCAGACGCACGCTCTGATTTTCTTCACTTGCTGAGGTCGTTTCTACAGTTTCCCCAGACTTTTCTCTCTCCTGCAGACCGACAGTTCTTCAGGATGTTCCTCTGTCTCTGCGGCAGCTGCTGTGGCTGCAGGATGAGCTGTTTTTGGGTGTCAGTCCCGGTCTGCTGCCAACCTCCTCCACCCTGATAATGCTCCGCCCCAGTCAGGATGCTGGTGATACCCTCGCTGTCAGGTCTGCAAACTAAGAAGCCACCTGCAGCCGCGTAAAGCTTGTAGATAACTGTCACAGAAGTCATTAACAAATCTTTATAATGCTGTTTTTCTGCCTCAGGGCTGAGGTGGAAGTGGATGGGGTTGTGGTCAGTGTGGTTCATTCCTCTCAGACAGGAACTGTGGCCCTGCAGCTGGAGGATGGACGGATCAGGAAACTGATCTGGGGTCAGGAAACGTACCTTTATGCATGCTTTTTTTAACAACTGGTCCATTGAGGGGGGGGACGCAGTATCAGTTTAAAAGAATAAATATTTTATTTTCGTACATTTCTCTGTAGATTGTCAAGAGCCATCGGTGGAGGATTGGCGAGACTCCAGCGGCTGCAGCATCAACTTTCCTGTTCCCTGTGTCCAGATGGCCCTGTGCAGCATCAGCGGAGAGGTGGAAACTCAGCCGGCATATAAATACATGAGCAAGTTATGTCTACAGTCTAGTCCACGATGCTTATGTTGGCTTTTGCTTTCCATCCTCAGGAACATCCTCTCGGCTTGACGGAGAGATCCCACCTTTATGCTGGAGACTCAGAGGTCTGTGTTTTTTCTGATTGGCAGTGAAGAAGCAGCAGAGCTGTTTAGAAGTGCACGCATTTATCTCTGCTTACTTTCAGCTCGCCGCCGGTGTTTCTTCCTTTGCGGTTTGCAATGACTTCCTCCTCGTCACCACGCACTCGCACAGCTGCCGATGCCTCCAGCTGAGCACGCTCACAGTCAAAGGTGGGAATCTTTCCTCTTAATGTGCCTTAGAGACCAGGTGAGGTCACCTGAGCCTCCGAGTGTTTGTTATCGTCTTGGTGTTTTAACACTGGCTGTGTGATAACATTGTGATTTAGCTAAAAAGCACCAGAATTTATGAAATGGACTTGAAACTAGTGTTTTGAGCTCATAAACCTTGTCAGTGTTTACTGAGGGTGGGGGACGGTTGGGAGTGAGGGGACTGAAGACGAACGGTTATATCTGTGACTTCTGGTCCCTGAAGGGGAGGAACTAGGTACAACACATAAGTATGGGACATACATACACGCCCCACAGAGTAGCCACCGAACAGGAATCGGACCACCACCACCTTGCTGTGTGGTAGACCCAGCAGAAAGGACGGTGTGAGCCACCAAAGCAGCTGTAATGTCTAAATGATAAAACCACACAACAGTGTGCGGTAATGTCCAACTAGCTTATGTCATGGGCCACTAGAATCAGAGAGAGAGAGAGAGAGACTGCTGACGCACTCTCTCTAGAACTGGTGGTATCGTTTCCACGGGGGGAAATGCATAAAGGAGCACGCCTGGCCACTGGTGCACCAGCACGTCCATGCCCAAGGGTGCATCGTGGTCGATGGTGTCATAGTGGCCCACCGACACAGCAGCGGCGGCGCTTTGGGCCGACAATGGGCTCTGCTGCTGATCCTCCCACAAACCACTGATGTCCAGGCCGATGTCCTGCATGTCATCGTCTTCCTGTGGGCTTCAGCTTGGGTCGGGTTGCGCTCCTGCATGGTTCTGGCTCCTCTTCAGCTGACCCATCAACATATCCCATGTGGTCAGCCCAGCTAATTATGGGGACATCGACTGGATAATCCTCGCCTCCAGGCTCTGACGAAGCCGGGACTCCATACTCTGAAAGGAGAGGGTCGTGCTGTGCAACAGCCATCCATCCCAGCACTTTTTCCACGTCCACTTTTTTTTCTTCTACACTGGGAATCTGCTGACATGTGTGAGTTTTTATATTGATGATATAATTATTTTTTCTTATTCTGGGGTAATGATGGTCATTTTCTAATTGAAAACTTCAGAAACTGCAGTGGGATGAAGTGTTGCCACAGGTGGAGTAGTTTAAGTATCTTTGAGGTCTTATTTTCTAAACTGTGGGAAAACCTGAGTGGGAGATGGACGGACAGACCAGTCTGTGGTGCAGATGCTAAACTGGTCGGTTGTGGTGAAGAGTTAGCTGAGCTAGAAATGTATTACTCCCATCTGTGTCAGATCTATGATCCATGTTTCTACATAGATGTTCACCTACAGCTGTGAGCTCTGGGTACTGACCGTAAGAATGACATCGCAAATACACTCAAATGGGTTTCTGGGCTCGTTCATAAAGACAAGGCGAGGAGCTTGGTCATTTGGAGGGACTCCCATTTGCTCCTTCATATTGAAAGAAGCCATCTTGGCGCCTCTAGGTGAGGTGTTTTGGGCATATCCTTCCACGTGGAGGCCCTGAGGCAGATCCAAGATACGCTAGAGAAGTTGTATCTCTCGGTTGGGCCAGCTGTGAAGAACTGGAGGAGGAGGCCTGGTCAGAAAAGTGTGTGAGACCATAAGAAACACCCCAACATCCTGTTTACTGCTACACACACACAGTGATGCTGTTCTTGTGTGTCCTGCATGCTTGTGTGTGTGTGTGTGTTGTTTCTCTGCCGTCGCTGTCGTTAGCTTTGTTGTCAAAAACATAAACATCTGTTTTTCATTTATTGAGGAAGGTCTTCTTGTTTGGTGTGTAATAGTGCTGGTGAGCTGAGTGAACTTTGACCCCACAGGGCTGCAGGCGGCTTTAGCCTCTGACGGGGGTCAGAATGATGAGACGCTTCGGCGAGTGGAGAGAGGATCCAGGATCGTCAGTGTGGTGCCACAAGACACCAGAGTGATTCTGCAGGTCACACATACACTTTCTAACCTCGACGCGCACACACACACACACACACACACACACACACACACACACACACACACACACACACACACACACACACACACACACACACACACTAGGTATTAATATCTTTATCTAATTGAAATAATGCTTTACCTAGGGACTTAACCTAACCATCAAAAATGAATGCCTTACCCATAACCCTGCACGAGACGTGCCGACCCACAGCGAATCCGCAAAAACTGACCACAGCGGTGGCGACGGCACCGCTGCTGCTAATGGTAAAAACCACTAGCCATAGGGGCGGGCTCTCAATCGGGGGAGGGTCCTGCCACGGTGGGGAGAGAGTTAGGTGTGTGGCACACGCCGAGGTATCACCGAGCCCGCAGTGTTCCTGGGCGACTCGACTCGAAACAGGGTGCCTCCTTTTACAAATGAAAGCATCCAGACAGACAGCTGCCCTTTTATCATTTCTTCTTCTTTTTGAGATCACACCAACCTGTGAGGAGACCGGCCTGGTGGTGCTCTCGATGGGGTTAAATAATGAAGATCAGGACCCATAGAAAACCTCCATTAAACAGCTATTTCAACTATTTAACCTGCGTTCTGTGCACCAAAGTTTCACTGGGAAAGTCAAACTGTTCTAATACCGAACCATTACCCTGACACTGAAACCACGTTTTGGGTCTCAAAAAGGCCTTCAGACCTGTGGGGACCGGGGTTGTGGGCCCCACAAAGATATGAATACATGTCTCACTCACACACTCTTAACTTGTGTCCATCCAGATGCCTCGTGGGAATTTGGAGACCATCCATCACAGAGCGCTGGCGTTGGCTCGTCTCAGGAAGTGGCTGGATAGGTGCGTTTGAGATGGTCTTATGTTCTTTTAGAGCCGCCCACAGTGAGGTCTGATATCCAGAGCCAAGACTAAATATGTTGCAGTGAATAATAAAAATAACTTTTAGTCCTTTTATTCAAGGATTTTATCTTTAAAATGTGTATAAACTTTTAGTTGTGGCTAAAAATGACATTTGTTTGTTGCTGTGAAACAATTGGCAGATTTTTAAAAGTTTTAGTACACAGATAAAATGACTAAACATGCGCGTACCTGACGTTTATGATGAAGGGCTTTTGATGATGGCTCCCTTTTTCTGCTGGCAGAAATATCAGAGGTCACGCCTCGAAATACTGTAGCTGACATCTCAGCAACACCCTGTGCTCTCAGGCTGTGATGATCTGCTACCTTTGTTGGAAAAAAACCTTTTAATATTTCATCTTATAAACATTACAAACTTTTTTTTTTTTTTTTTTTAAATCAGTTTGAAATTCAGAGACGCCTTTGAATGCATGAGGAAGCTGAGGATCAACTTGAACTTCATTTATGATCACAACCCAAAGGTTTGTCTTTATGTGTCGTTTTATAATTTTTTATGTCCTTTTAATATTCAGGGCAGTTTGTTAAAGTTTGTAGTTATTTTTACTATTGGCAAAGAAAAGTGATGTGAAAATGTTGCAGAGTCAGAAAAGCTTCAGGAGGTTTCTGTGCATGGGTGGCTGTGTCTAAGCTGTAACACGAAAACACTGTTGTTGTTCTTCAAAGGCTTTCCTGGAGAACGTCGAGACCTTCATCAAACAGCTCAGCTCCATCAACAACATCAACCTTTTCCTCACTGAACTCAAGTAAGACTCTTTGAAAGAGGTCAAAGGAATAGATGTGACCGTCGTGACATCACCTGCTGTTTTTACTGCATTTTAAAGACTTTTGTATCGGGCTGTAGGCCTGTTTATTTCTGCTCTAAAGAGATTTTAACATGGGAGTCTATGGGGAATAACTCTGCTGGAGCCTCAAGTGGACGTTATAGGAACTGCAGTTTCTTATTCCTCAGCGTTTCTTTGATCTTTAATCTCTGAAGGTTTCAGCCTTTTGTTTTTATTTTTTTTTTAAATGGTTTTTCTCTTTTGTTTTTTTCTCAGAGAGGAGGATACGACGGGCAGTATGTACCCCCGTCCTGAAAGCAGCCCGGTCCAGCCTCAGTCTGCCTCGAAGCAGAAGAAAGTGGATGTGGTTTGTGATGCTTTACGGAGCGTCATGGAATCAATGGATCCAAACAAGTCAGTGAAATCTTAAAAGTAAAACTAGGAAGGCTCAGAAATGTTCAGGATCATTTGATGGGAGCAGCGGGGACATAAAACGATTCTCCTTTCAGGTTCTGTCTGTCCATCCTCACTGCTCACGTGAAGAAGACCGTCCCTGAGCTGGAGATTGCTCTGCAGAAGGTCCACGAGCTTCGGGGTGAGCACACCTCAGATACATCGATGACCCTTTCTGTCTTTACTCGCTCCGATCCTTCACCGAGTGCTCTGTGTGTGCATCCCTTTTTAGAGAACCCTCCTAAAGCTCCTGGTGCTGTGAGTGCCGAGGAGGCGTTAAAGTACCTCCTCTTCCTCGTCAATGTCAACGACCTTTATGACTACTCTCTGGGAACGTACGACTTTGACCTCGTACTCATGGTGGCGGAGAAATCCCAGAAGGTACGGGACTGCAGGGGAAGAGGAACCGCCAGACTTTGTGTTTTGCCTCACTTTAACTCAGTGCCGTGACGTACTAGATACTTTATACAGAATCAGTGACACTGAGATCAGGATATGATATTTAAAATAAGTTTCCACATCTCTAATGATGTGTCATTCGATATCTTTTACTTTTCAAACATTGAACAGGAGACTTTAATGCTCCGAGACCCTGTGGCGTAATCGGGGGAAAGAGTATCAGTAAATTTGGTGTGAATTTAAGACTTTTTCATGTCCAAAGTTTTGAGATCTTCATATTTCGGGCAGCCATATGCAACAGCAGAAAGGTTCACCTTTTACAAGAACATGACTTGATTTGTTCCCTCTGTTCTCTGGATCGCTCTCATTTATTCTCTCCTCAATCCCTGCAGGACCCCAAAGAGTACCTGCCTTTCCTGAACATGCTGAAGAGCCTGGAGCCAAACTACCAGCGCTACACCATTGACAAACACCTGAAGCGCTACAGAAAGGCCCTGCACCATCTCAGCAAGTGTGGTCAGTCCGCTTGGTCTTATTTTACTGAGAGTCTCTGTTTTTGGAAAGTCTGTGAGAATCTTTAAGTGGTGGTCTTGATGAGTGTTTTTGTGCAGGAGAGCAACATTTTCCTGAAGCTCTGCAGCTTGTGAAGGAACAGAAGCTCCACAGCGAAGCTCTGAGACTGTACCCAGCAGAGAGCGCTCACTACAAGGTACAGCTGAGGGCTGTTTCAGGCCCGTGTCGAGCCAAAGCAAAACACTGGAACGTCACACATGCATTCAATGATTGGTTTCAAATCGTTTAGACCAGGAATGACAAACATACAACCACCAAAGGAGTTAGTCTGGCAAATCGGGCGGTTTTGCAGAAAAAATGGAAAATAGAAGGTCATAAATCTTTGCACCAGGAAGCTGTGTGGTACAAATCATGGAGGATAAATCACGATGAAAGAGGCTGAGCTGCTTATTTCCAGGCCAGCGGTCTGACTGTCAGTTTTACAGCCACATTGTCTGCCACGCCACACCAAAGTCAGGTGGTTAGGCCCAAGAGCTGTGCTGATTTACTACAGAATTTCTTTGTAATGACATTCGACTGAATTAATGTGGGAAAACTGAGGCGTTTTGTTGAGATTGTGCTTGTTTTTCCCCAGACTCAAGTTTTATAAAAGATAATTTGTTGAATGTGAACATTGTTCATGCCATGCGCTCAGTCATCAGAGGCCTGCATGGACTGAAACGCTTGAAACGAAGGCAGCTGGACTTTTCTTTAAAAATGTCCAGCCTCAGGTATTTGACCCCTAGCAGGGTTGTCTCTGCAGGGAGGAGCACTTGGACCTTTTACATAGGAGGCACTGAACAGCCATGGTCCAGGGCTCAGCTGTACAGCTGCACTTAAAGGAAAGCGTCTCCTCTTTCCTTTAAGTGCAGATGTTCACATTTTGGACAGACGGTTTAAGTAAGAGGCCATGTAGATCCACTGTGATCGACCATTATTGAACAGAGGTGGTGGTCTTAAACACCGGCTGACGGTGTTGAACTATAACGCACACTTGAGATGCTTTACCAGGCCATTCGACCCCCCCCCCCCCCCCCCCCCCCCCCCCCCCCCCCCCCGCTCCTCTG
>VURO01050530.1:4493-23828 GCA_015108175.1 Pelvicachromis taeniatus | reverse complement strand
ACAAAAATATCTTCAGTGACTCATCTTAAATTATTTTGTTTGTTTCATCCAATAAGATGCCATCAGGGGTGATCAGCTAACATGCTAGCTAGTCAATTTTTTGTGTGTTTTATACATTTTTGACAGCACACTGAGGAACACATTTACATTCACTGTTAAAGTAAAGCTACGTGTAGATACAATGGTCCACAGTTTTAATGGCTCTACTTTTCTGAAGTCAAGAGTGCACAATAGGCTTTTCTAAGTCTGTCCTTTTTCTAATGAAAAACAGGCATGCTGCAGCTGTTATCACTGTTCTAGTGCAGGTTAACCCTTTACCTTCATTTGCTGATTAATTTTGTGCTAAATCTTCAAAGATCTACAAAGCACTCTTTTTTCATCTAAAATTTAAACTGCTGGGTTATGGTTGTGTTTAACCTAGAAAGAAACTCCATACGTTTCGGCACACAAGCCTTCATCAGGCCTTATATTTGCTGTCTGTGATGATATCCTTTAGGGCTCCTGCATCTGTGCAGTTTTTCAACACTCTTCCTATTGGTGGAATATTCTACTCTCAACCTTTGTGGAAGCCTACCATTTGTGGAACACTACAAGTGGAAGGTTCCTATTGGTGGAACATCACTGGAAAAGCTCCAGTGTTTTAGGTTAAATATAAGGTTAATGAGATGAAAGGCATTTCAAATTATATTTGAAAAGAAAGTGCCTTGGAATTCTTTGACGAGTTAGCGTATTTATATCCTTTTCAAAGAACACCTTACACAGAAGCTGTTTGAAATCAGGAAGTGCTTTCTCATGAACAGTTGAACATTTATGCATATTGTATTGATTTGATGAGAAAGATAAAATTCCAAATTTTACAATGGTTTTGTTGTTGGTTTTTTTATTATTTAGAAACATCAACCTTTGTTGGCATTTGAGGCATACATGTCCCACACCAAGACTTTTTGTCATGCGTTTTGTTAGGCCTTGGCCACCCGAGCTGGCAGTAAACTGACAAGAGACATTTAACAGCTACAGTCAGATGATGCTTTAAACATCAGAGATGTCTTGTCAGCCTGGTCACCAACAAAATGGTAGATGTAAATATAACCATTAATGTTAGGTAAAACTAATGGCTCGTGGTCAATTTTGCCAAATAATGTACTTTGATACACATTCAGCATCCCAAATACTGTAGAAACCCGTATGATGTAAACTTTACAGAATTTCTGCACCACAGCAAAAACAAGTCACAGTTTTTGTCTTTCTATTTTTTCTCTTACAGTGCATATAACATTAGTGTATATAGCATGGCTGTTAGAGTGATGCTTGATAATATTATTTAGTATATGATTATTATACATTTATTTTTTATTTTTATATGTGTGTTGTTGCTGCCTGTGTTTGATTGAGTACTTTTTGTAACTGTGAGACACTTGCTGTTGCCTATCTTGGTCAGGTCTCCCTTGAAAAAGAGGTTTTTAATCTCAATGAGATCTCCCTGGTTAAATAAAGGTTAAATAAATAAATAAAATATAAATGCACATACTTCCACAGTTAGGTTAAGCTGAATCTGAAGCTAATTTTCTCTCCTTTCTCTTTTGATTTCCTCTCCATCCTCCTCTTCAGGGCTTTGTGGTAGCTGTCCTCTACTGTTTCCTCAATGGAGAGGTAAGCTTCCCTCTTATTTATTCATATACACGTTCACCTCTTCATAATATATTTTATAATATTTCTTTTGCTTGCAATTTCAAGATTCCTCTCTGTGCTTATCATCCTACCCACATTAATATAACTTACTTTACATTTTATGAGCAATTAATACATTGTGTATAATATACAATAGTTCAGCTGAAAGCAAATAGGATGACAGACAGTATAACTTCAGACCATGCAGTTTCTCTAAGCACTGCATGGTCAGACATCGAGGTGAACTTGTTAAGGATATTGGAAACTGAGTGTTTTCCACTTTTGAATAATTTTTCTTAATGTAGAATGATGGACTTGAGATTGTTGCCCTTATAACCCTTTTTTGTTACTATGTCCTGATACATAAAACTTTGGAGTTGGAATTATTATCTATTATAAAAGCCATGTTTTATTACAGTCCCAAATCCAAAAAAGCTGGATATCTTTCGATTGCTTTAGGTCATATTAGTAAACTCTTCTTTCTAAAAACCTCACGTTTACTGTACCTTTTCGTGGAGCTGGTACAGCTTAAAGTACATTAAAAATGACCTTGTGAAGTTTCTCCCTGAAGGTGCAATCGGAGATCAAGAGGAAATGGCGCAGCTGGACGGTGAATCGGTACTTTGCTGTGGACCTGAAGCAGCAGAGGCATCCTTCGCTGGCCAGCAGTGGAGTGAACGGCGGGACTCAGCTGTCGATCCTCAGCAAGAGCAGCTCGCAGATACGCATGTCGAGCCCGCTGGCGGAGAATGCCAACATCAGCCTCCCGACCTGAGCATCTGATTGGCTGGAATCAACTTCAAGGTGCCGTTCCACTTACCTACATCAGACCAACCAGAGCAGACCAAAGTGGCCCCTCGAACCTCTTGCATGTAGTTGTTTCGCCTTTAGAAAATGAATCTTTCTGAAACATTTACTGGAGGTGCACACCTGGATTTTATGTCTTTATAATTTAATATTGAAATAATATATTTAATTTATCTTACTACCTTACACTACAATAGGTTGCAAACTTTTATGATTAATGACTTAAAATTTATATTTTTGTGTAACTTAAATTACATTTTATTGATTTAAACTCTTTATATAATGTTTTCCCCTTTTATTGTTTTATTTACATTCAGATAGGTGATGGAGTCACAAGACACACTACTAAAATAATAATAATAATAATAATAATAATAATAATAATAATAATAATAATAATAATAATAATAATAATAGTAAATTTTAAGAAATAAAAAGCTTAACATAAAGTATGGGGTCATATTTGGCTGTTGGTGTAAAGTAAATGTGCTTCAAAGTGCCATACTGGTTGCCTGAGTGGATTTCATTACAGCCCAAAGTTAATGATCAACCAAACGTTCGCCTTGCTTGTAAAAATGCTCATTGTTTTGTCTTGAATTTAAACATTTTCTACTTTCAGCCATAAGTACAGAGTATGTCAAAATATAACTTCTATATAAAATAAAAAAAACAACTCATGGATTGTGTAAATAGTGACTTTTAGTGTCTAGATCAGAATTTCTTTATTTAGGATAACGCAGTATTGTAATGACCTTTTCAAATAAAAGGAGCTGGAGCCCAGATCTGTAGACTACATCCCACATCCAGAGGACCCAGAAGATCCTGCCCAAGCTATTCTGGACTATTTTTTGTATGAAATTAAAAAATACAAACATATACAGTATATACAAAAGAGACATAAATGAGCAGAGTTTCCAAAACTTGGGAATCCCAAGATTAGACTGAATTAGAGGGGCTGTGAGATGTTAGCCATAATGTGGATATTGATATTGGTTTGTTTTTCCTTCTAGTTCCTCATCTTTAAACTTAAAATAAGCAGCCTGCCCTCACAGATTGTGATGATGGGCTGTGAGTTGACTTACTTTTTTTTTTTCTTTTAAGGGGTTACAGATCAGAAAGGTTGGGAACCACTGACCTACTATCTGAACCAACTAGAGCCTTTAGCTGCTCTACTAGTGGAGCTCGTGTCCCCTTTTCCCTTCGCAGACAGATTTTTTTTTTTTTTTTTTTGCAGACTGTGAACATAAACAGTACATGTGCCATATTGTGGATGCTTTCACCCAAAGCTCTTCATAGTGCCATGAGTTTAAATGTACATCATTTTTTGTAGGGGAGAGAATCCCACTGTCAACATATCCATAAACATGTTTCATTGTCTCTTGATCTCTTTCCTCTGAGCTTGAGACCATTGTGCCATAATAAATTGTTCCTACTCTAATTTTAACCATCCTACACTCATATTCCAAAGTGCCTAGTCGGTCTCAAATAGCTATCATTTTTACATTTTTACAGGTAATCTAAAGGTGCAGCGAGTCAGCGATTTCAAAGAATGTACAAAGTGGTGGATTTTAGTGTGGATTAAAAAAATATGTTTGTTTTTTCATTTTGTGTCTCAAAACTTTATTGGTGAATTTCTCATCATTGTCAGTTTATTAACTTACACATAGTGTAAAAAGAGTCCTGCTGAGTAGTTTTCCATCATTTTTATTTATTTAATTTATCTCTTGATTTACATCCATCATCTATCAATAAACACTTCATTTTAGCAGCAACGTGAAACATAAATGGCTTCAAAATAAAAACCAAGTGTTGTAACAGTCAACATTAAATGCTTTAACGTGACAGCGCTTGACAATCGCTGAGTTTTGCTCATTTTTCTGTTTTGTTTGTGTACAAACAGGCTGAGAAACAATAATTGTACAGGTGGGAAAATAATTTAATAGGATAAAATGTGAAACGATGTAAACAAAAATACTTTTTTCACCATATTTATTTTATGTACGATCATAGTTGGATTGTAAGAATGTAGTATCTTTGAATTGATGATACTTTACAGATAAGGATGTATATTTGTTTTTCATGAAATGGTGCCATGTAAAGTGACTATATGTACAGCATACGTGCTTTTTTTTGTGCATAAACATAGTTGTGGTTCTAATGTATGATTTCATTATTTTGAGTGATGTGGCGTTCTTGGTCTAAGTGCCATAAATGTAGTGTCATAAGAGGTGAGAGTGGGAGATGCACAGCAAAGTCTCTCACTCTTGAGAAAGACAAAAAAACCACAAGTTGCTGTCCGACGCTGCAGAAGCAACCTCTGAAAAGTAACATTGTGTCAAATGCATCATCTTTGCAGCTTGTGGACAATAGAGTGAGGAAAACAGGCGAGGAAGATGATTTTATTTAAGTAGATTTTTAGAGGTGGAACAACTGCAACAGATAAAACACAAAGTGTGTAAGAGAGTGTGATTTTAAACACAAACACTCTGCTGCTGCTTAAGTGTTTCTATCACCAGCCGTCACTCTGAGTGTTAAACAGCTCAGATGTAAACGACCATGTCTCAAAGCTGTTACTGTATGTGAAAAAAAAAAGAAGAGTAAAAATGACTCCTTGACCATTTCTGTGCTGTGTATTTGTCTACCACAGGGTGGCAGCAAAATGTTATGGAGAGTGGGAAAATAGAACAGGCACTGTTTTGCTCATATTATGAAATGTAGGATAGGGGACAGACAGAGATTTTGTTATTTTTTACATCTGTTTTTGTGACAAGCCCAAAATTTTGATGTCCATACTAAAACTTAAATTAACATTGTTTTGTTTTTTAATGTAAAAATCAGTGTTCTCAAGTTCCTCCCCTTCACTTTAGTGAACTGTGAACTGTATGAGTTTTTAAACTGTGAGATTAGAGGATATCTGGAGAATCTGAGCATTGTAGGTTTTAGCTAAATTTTGGTTAAAAGAGACCATACTGCTTTTCACAAACCTCTTCTTGCATTTATTTTAGAATTATTATAACAAACTAATGTATTAAAGAGAAACCCTGATTTTTTTTTGATTTTTTTTTAAAGAGAGATACAGAGATATATAAAATATTGATAACACTCTTACATCTGTATGCTAGAATAAGAAGCTACATCCAGTGGTTAGGGAAACAGCTAGCGTCTAATCCTCATTTAACTCCCTATTTTATACCCAGACCAAAAGTACAGTATATATAATTTATTTATAATCCTAAAAGGCTGTTTCCCATATCCAGTAGGTTTCTACAAGCTGGAAGTGACTTTTTACTAGAAGAGATTCCCCCTTAGCTAAATAAGCTACCTGGACAGCAAGCTAATATTGTCTTTTTGCCAGCATTTTTAGCATCAATCTCATTTAACTTTCTGCAAAAAAAAAAAAAAGTAAATGAGTGTTTCTAAAACTGATGAAAAAAAATATTTTGACTGTAATTATTCCATGTGGCATATCTCTGTGTTAAGATGCTGTTACTTTGGCGGTTGTGCTTGTTGAGCCGGTTTTATGACGTTCTGAGTGTGTGTTAAGTCTTGATTGCCAATGAATTGAATGTACCGTTGTCGCTCAGCTGCTCTTAAATGTTGCCTGCTATAAATTTGCCATAGTGTACAAATGATGTCTTTTCTTTTTCATGTATGCATACTTTTGGCACACAGGTAGACCTCTTGACTAAGACCTGTAGTGTTTGTGGCTGTGATTTTGTACATTTCTTTGTGTACCAGTTTTCAGTGTGTGTGCGTGTGTGCGTGTGTCTGTGTTTGAAAGTTGGAGACTGTAATCTGTACGCATGTGTATGTAATGACAAGCATTTAAATATAAGTAAATTCTCAGTTTAATGAAGAAAAAATATCTATGAACTTTCATCAAAGTTAAGTTATGCTTGTGACAGTGTGCCATGTGGTGTCCAACATTCATGTCTCCAGTTGTGTAAATTTGACTGCAAAATAAAATTGTCTGTGGTAAGTTGTTGTACTTGCAAAGAGTGTGATTCATTTCGAACGTTGTTCAAAGATGAAGATTTACTTACATTTACTAGTGGAGGTAAGAAGTTTACATACACATGGGTGTGAATGTAACGGCAATTTGGGACTTTTAATGATTTTTTTGAGTTGTTCTTTTTCCAGGATGAAATGATTGTACAGTACGCATTTTTAATTACTTTAAAAATAAGAATTATCCACACAAGCTCAAAGTACATGTATAAGCTCAAAGATATACCTACATCACCACTAAAATTTGATTAAATACAGAATTGGTAGAGTTCATTTAAATTAGTTGGTTTCCTGGCATGGACTTGGCTTTAAATTATTTCCAAGCTTCTAGCTGTTGATCTCAGGTTGTCGTGCCTAAATAGCTCAATCTTTATCTCATCTGACCATAAAACTTTTTCCCCAGAACGCACTTTGCTTGTTTAAATGTGAGGCTGCAAATTTCAGCCGAGCTTGAAGGCAGCAATTTTGGAATAGGGGCTTCTCTCTTGGTCAGCACCTAATCAGGCTAAACCAATGTAATACTGGCTTCACTGTGAACAGTGACACTGGTGTGAGTAACAATCTTTGTTACCATCTGGGCTAAAGTAACCTGAGGGGTACACTTTGAAAAACTATCCTAAAACATCATCCACATTGGATAAAACTGTGTGATTTTTATCTAGATATAACAGATAATCCTGGGTCCTTGTTAATAAATGTTAATTATTATTATTTTAAGGTTTTTTTTGGCGTTCAAGACCAGTTTTGGTCCTCTGCTCCATATGGGATTTAAACGCAATTTAAAAAAAGTTTTAAATAAATTTTTTCATTAAAAAAATTTAAAACAAGCTGGCTTTCAGTTTATCCATACATCCATCCATCCATTTTCTTCTGCTTATCCGGGGCCGGGTCGCGGGGGCAGCAGCCCAAGCAGAGAAGCCCAGACCTCCCTCTCCCCAGCCACCTCCTCCAGCTCATCCGGGGGAACACCAAGGCGTTCCCAGGCCAGCCGAGAGATATAATCCCTCCAGTGTGTCCTGGGTCTGCCCCGGGGCCTCCTCCCGGTGGGACATGCCCGGAACACCTCACCCAATAATTACATAATTACAAATGCAAAGGCTTAATGGTTGTAAAATTCTCAATATGTATTTGTGTGCACACATAATATAAAATTTAGATACTGACAAGAAAAATTCACATGAACATCTGCTGAAGTTGAATCAGCAGCACAAAAAGACTGAAAAAACATCTTGTGCATCTCTGGAACCCCAGGCACATCTCACAGAAAGGCATAATTTGACACCCTGGGGTGAGGAAGTGTTGTAAAAGCACATGAACACAAAAATCTATCAAATATGACTTCCCAATTCCAAAAATTGGACCACCTGAGGAGCACTTGAATGCACAAGTAAGAGGTGCTATCTTTTATTGTGCTGTAACTTTGGACCATTGTCAGAGTGTGGGTAACCAGCCCAGTTTTATTAAACACAACCATTTTATGACACTTTATTATGTAAATGCCAGGCACTCTTTTAAAATTTTGGTATTTCTTCAAGTGCTACTAGTACATCAAATGCTCATGATTTATCACATCTGACAGAACCATAAATATGTGGAAAGCAGCAAATAAATATTCACAAATCCAATGGCTCATCCAACCAATAAGTTAAGACATGATGTACTAATTCATGGCAATGCAAAATGCTGGTCCTGGCCTCTCTGGATCTCAGTCATTTGAAAAATTTTATATAGATATACATAACATGTATTTCAGTCAGAAATGCTAAGTGAGCAAGCACGCATAGATCCAGAGTAGTCCTTCAAAGGTTTCCAGCATAGACTGCCCCTGCTCCTTGCAGCACCGAACTATTTCACATATGCTAGCGATTTCCCAAATCCAGTGTTTCCACAGCTGTCGTGTTATGAGCCCATTGCTCAAGAGTTGTCTTAAATATTGATGCAACACACCCACCAATTCGTCATTAGTGGTTATTGGAGGTTGTTGGGTGTAATTGAATGCAAAGATTATTTAAATTTATTTTTTTAATATCGCCGTAATTCTCTTGCTGACACTTGTGCAGCTGTAAAGTATGATTTTCCCCAGTGTGGGATAAATAAAGTCTATTTCTATGTCTAAACAAAGAGCTTCAGCACTGCAGCCCACATTTTTTAAAAGGCACAACTTATATTTGCAGACACACAGTCTCCGCTTTTTGTTGCAGTTTTCACAGTTTCACTACAGCTCCATTAGTGCCTATTCGGATCAACTCGCCATGGTTCGCCACGGTTTTCAGAGTTTTCTATTAGGTCGTAGTACCTGGTACCAGCTACTAAAAAGTAAAAACAAAGCTTGGCCAGGGTTCCAAGCAAACTGAGCAGGTACTAAAATGTCACGTGGTCAAATTGCAACCCACCCATTGGCTGGTCAGGGGCAGGCTGAGTCATGAGAGTGTCTCGTTCACGAAAATCAAAGCTACAACTTTTGAAACCCGGCAGCGAGGAGAACCAAAAAACACAAAAAACATTGCCAACAATGCCAAAAACAATATTCTTGCCTCGACGACCACCTTTGTTGTAGCGTTCATTTCGTAAATTAACCGTATTAACCGTGGTACTCAATTGTAATGGGAAAACCAGTCAGTCCGAGTCAAGACGTGGTGAACCATGGTGAGTCAACTCGAGTAGGTACTAATAGAAAAAGGGATTAACTAGACAACGTTTGTAGACAAATCATACACTTTCATTCAAACAATGACCACAGCAGTATGCTTGCAGCGAAAGCAATCACAAGGTTGGGGAATACACATTTTTCCATAGAAACAGGTGGTTGCTAGGTGGTTACTGACCTATCTGTAGGTCTGTGTGACCTCAGCAATTATTTTCCCAGTCTCTGTTGTCAACCTCCAGCAAATGCTTTTAACTAAGTTGGGAAATAAACTTTTTTCTTTCTAACCGGTAGTTGCCAGGCAGTCACTGACTGGTCTCTAGGCCAGTTTTTCTTGAATTTGGTGCTTTGGTGCATTTAGTAATTTCCTTTTTGATCAATTTGCTACTGTGTCACTGTCACCACTGCAACTTGACACCTTTCCTGAAACCTGGTTGGTTTGGTCACTTTACTGGGTGGGGTCAATGTTAGCCTAGCTCCTTATTTTGTTTTTAGCCTGCTTGCTAAGTACTGCTACCTTCAACAGCTGTTACTACTAAGGCAGTGTTTTGACACTGCCTGTGGCATACGCACAGTTAAAAGATGCCATCTGCCAGGTAAAGCAGGAACTAAAGAAGAAGGATGAGCTAACCACAGAGTTCTCATGTGTCATCATTACACAAGTTAAGCACTTAGCTTCTCTACACTCCTCCTACTGCAGAACCAACTGCTTTTCCACTCTGCTCCTCACTCTGACCAGTGTTGCCAACTCCTCCATAAGGAAAATCACTATTGGCTGTTCTAAAAGTCACTAGAAGTTGCTAAATGACGTCATTGCCTAATTTGCATAATTGGTCATGACTCTGTAGGAGAGAGAAATAACATCGTGGAAGAGACATAAAGTGGGTAAAACACACACTAAATGCATTTATAATATATTTACATATAAAAACTAAATTTCTTTTAGCAATTATTAGTTTTTTTTATGTCACAATTCCAACCTTCCTCCTTTATCCAGGCTTGGGACTACTGTAAAAGTGACCCAAAATAGGCACTCTGGTGGAGTTACCTTTTTTGTGTGTATATGTTTTTTTAAGTAGTTTTAAACCTTGTGATGCACAAAAAGTAACAGTAAAAGAAGAACTGACTGCGTTACAGTCAGGGCAGGAGCAGCTGTTTCGCTCATGCGCAATTCATTTGCAGTTTGGACACGTAGGGGTGAACATCTCCTGCTCTGACAGCACCTGGGGGCCATTTCTGCATGAGGACTATCCACCACCTGTGAAAACTTTGGCACAGGTGAGGTGCCCACGGCAGCACCCACTGGTTGTTGAGAGTAAGAGCGATACGTGCTTTCATGTCAAAAAGTCACCAGAAAAAGTCGCCAGATTTTTAGAAAAAAAACTTAAATATAGCGACAAAGTCGCTAAGTTGGCAACACTGACTGTGACACCATACTCCCCTTCTGTCCAGTTCTGTTTCCACTGGAGGTGAACCTGTCATAATCTTTTCCCATTATTTTTGGTTCTTGTTCTTCTAGTGTGTGCATGCAGGAATGAATGTACTGTAAGATGTTTGACTGTGTTTGTACATTTAACATTTGGTTTCATCCAAACTAGGAATTTTGTAACTGCATTTTTTAAAATAAAATAATTATTGTTGTTATTATTATTAGCATTGCCGTTAGCATTACTATTAGCATTATTACTTCAACATCACCATGCTCGCACACTCAAAATGGCAGACAAATTAACATCTGAGGTTTGTCTTCATGTGTCTGCAAATGCTAAATGTGATTCCTCAACATTTTTGCTCAGTCATTAACTCGGGGCCAGCTCTGTCCCAGGTTTTCCTCTTTCCTCTGTGGCACCATGACATCCTTACAAATCAACCACCATCGGCGATGGTGCAAGAAAGCGCACGCTGTGTTTCAAATGAGAAATGTCTGCTGTACCATCCTTAAACTACAACCACAACTGCTTCTGACATCAGTATAATGCATCCTGATACATTTCCTCAATCACTCACCTGTGCTCATTCTGGTAACGTGTTCTTACAGAAGGGTTGTTGAATTAATGTCATCAGCATGTTCAGCTCCAAGGACTGATTCATTTTTTCCCCTTCCTTTTCCTTTGCAAAACATTTTCTTCATTAATGATCTCTGATATCATACAGAAGAGATGTTGCCACTGGAAGCTGGCAGCCCGAGCCCCCCATGGGTCCGAATTGTGATCTGAGTAATGCTTCTCTTAGCTGGTGTGAGATGACTTTGATTGTGGCACTTCCACAGCCACCTCCGCAGCTCTGTTTGGACCTGCAAACAAATGCATGGAAATAGAAATTGCAGAAAGTTACAGATACCTACGCTTTTTGTTGACTTGTTGAGCAAAATGGTTTATGTGTCTGCAATGCTGCCATTTACCCATACCAAAAAATATGTTTTGGGTTTTCACTCCAAAGAATATCTCTTACCTCAGGGCAGCTATTTATGATAAATGTTTGTATGACTTTTTTTATTATTACACAAGCTTTCCTCCATTTGCCTACCTCTCCATTCATGAAACAGTAAAGAAGCGCCACCACAAACCCCTGCAACATAAAAGACATCTGTTTCAAGATAAAATCATAAGAGTAAGAACTGATTGCATGTACAGACCGCCTAAGGCAAAACAGTGACTTGTGTTGCTAACACTTAATTGCATAAAAATCACAATAACTTCAAAGAACAAAGAAGCAAAACAGAATGAAGCTGCAGGCTTTGAACAAGTCATTCTGTTGCCGATTTATTGTTGTTTGTTAATTTATTTCAGTCATGTTTATGGGATATATTTTGTGCTATTTTTGGCTGCTACTCTTAGGAGTCGCCATAACAGATCATCTGCTTCCATTTTTCCTTTTCCTAGTACCCTATTCTGCCACATATTCATATGAACCTACTATTCCTGCATATGCCTACACCATCTCAACCTTGCATCTCTATCTAATTTCTGATCTTGTCCATCCTGATCACTCCCAATGCAAATCTTAATATCCTCAACTCTGTCACTTTCAGGATCAGCTCCTGTGTTTTTGTTAGTGCCACCATATCCAAACCAAACATCATAACAGGTCTCACTACCATCTTGTAAACTTTCCCTTTTTACCTTGGCTACTATCCTTCTGTCACAAATCACCTCAACACTCATCTCCACCAACTCCACCCTGACTACACCCACCTCTGCTGTGCACTCTGTATTCTGTCTTGTATCTACTGACTGTCATTCCTCTTCTCTCTAGAGCATACCTCCACTCTTCCACCTGTTCTCTAATCTCTATGCAGATCACAATATCACCTGCAAACATCACAGATGATATCAAGTAGGAGTCTGCAAACCACTGCAAACAAGAAGGGCCTGAGAGCTGATCCCTGATGTAATCCTTCTCCCTCCTTGAACTCATCTGTGTCTGTGTCTCCTACTGCACCACACTCATATACTCATGCAATGCCACAGCCCCTCTGGGCACACAATCATATGATTTCTGTAGATCACGAAGACACAGTGAAGCTCCTTCTGACCTTATCTATATTTCTCTATCAACTCTCTCAAAGCAAATATCTTATCTATGGTGTTATTTCTTGGCATGAACCCATTATGCTTGCTAACTGATATCACCTCTCTCTTTAACCTGGCTCCATCAACTGCAACTGCATATCTACATGGGATCGCTCATCAGCTTGATTCCTCTGTGAAATCCTGTTTTCAGTTTGTGCATAATTTGGATAAACTGTAAGATACAGTAGGTGATCACTGTGCGCAGGTTTCTCTAAAATATAACTATCGAGTTGAGAATCCAGTGAATAGTGGAGGGACAGGTGAAAGAAAAGATGAAGTGATGGATGGCAGACACATCACAATCATGTAAGTTCATCAGGCCTTCAGCCAACGAGCTTTAGTTATTATTGTGTATACGCAGGTATAAATAATAATTCCATGATTAATCAGATTAATAACACCTGTGCTTCTCGTGTGGCAAGGAAAATAAATCTGCTGGGAAGAATTTCAACTTGAGAAATGTGAGTTATTTATTTTTAGCAATTCTTTGTGAACTGTGATTCTGAAGTCTATTGTTTTATACCTGAAAGGAGCCCAGTCCCAGCTCGATGTAGAGTCTGGCTGCTACTCCAGTGTTCTCAGGCAGGAAGGCAAATACAGTGTAGTGCATCCCAAACAGAGGAATCAGGAACAGGGTGGATTTTGCCAGCCTCCTGAGTGAAGCGAAAAGAAAGAAATGAAAAAAGAAATCCTAAAATAAATAAAGATAGATAAAGATGTAACAGTTTGAAAGATTACAGTGTGTTACCAGTATGGTCAGCTACTTTCAGTCATGTCAGAGGCACAAGTTTCAAATGTCAGACAGACTAAATGCGTCATTCAGGTTTCATCAATGCTACATTGGTGGTGTCAGATTTTCATTACACTGACCTTTAAAACAACATCGTCATCAGGCCAATCAGTGGAAAAGATTAAAATGTCAAAACACAAAACCTGAACACATTGTGCTTAGTTCAGCTCATATCGCTGATGTCTAAATATCATGTAAATGTTGCCATTTAATTTCTTATGACATTTTGTTGCTTGAAACAGTTTGCTGCAAGTAATGCGGTTTGAAAAGAGCAACTCAACATCTGCTTCATCATCAAAAAACACGGAGATAAGCATCGTGTTTACGCTCTTTGTCATTTGCTTTTTAGTAAATCCTACTGAGCTTGGAAAACCTAGCGGGGTACAGATCCATTCACAAGAGTATCCAGTCCATCAGAGGTCAACAGACAGCCGTTAACTGACATGTGTGTGTTTTTTATTCTCAGGTGTTTACACCACAGTCAGTCTCTTCAGTGACGCTCTCACATGTGTTTTAGTCATGTAGATATTCAGATTAAACCAAAAAATAGCTCTGATCAGAAATATTATCACAGCCTCAACTGCTTAAAGATTAAACTGGGGGGGGCTATCAGCTTATTTCAGCGAATAATTGTGTCTTTGTGTGAATGCCAAGGTTCCTCCTGAATCAAATTTAAGTTCCTATGACAAACGGGGCTTTTAATCCTGTGAAACATTCATTGGACTGGTGGAACAATCCTGCCGCACGTCAAAGTAGGAGACATCTATTTCTGGAATCAGGAGCTATTTTTACATGCTCTCGTTCTAAATTAATTCAGCTGAGCACAAATGTGCACCAGCCAGATGTCAACAGCAGGGTTTCACTGCTACTGCAGTAGATTAATGTATGCATATATTATATTAAAGTGTAAGAAGTCATTCAAACTTTTGTCAAGGGATTTAATCAGCTCCCCTTCCCCTTCTCTTCTTAAGATCAGCTTTATTAATGCTGAACCAATTATTTCTGCATATGATGTTTTTAACTCACACCTGAGCTATAGGTTGGATCATATTATAAAAAAGTATAGACAACATGATGACTTCCCATAAGTGAAGACCAAAATGATCTCATTTATTCACTTGTTGATGTTATACACTCATAGCGTAAATCTGCAATGATGGTACAGCTCTACTCATAGCAAGTGACTGATCATGGAGTTCTTGGGGTGTGTCTGTCACAGGCTGGGTCTCCATTATTTATCATTGTCTCTTTGGTTTCTCTGTTTGGTTTCTTGTCTAGTCTATCATGTGAGCCAAGTCTGTTAAGCTTGTGTTGTCATGTCCATGTCTCCATGTTTCCTGTTTTATTTTGAAAGAGTCTTATGTCCCTTGCTTATTGTGTTTAGTTTTCACCTCCCTTATAGGTTTATTATTAGTTATGGGTGTGTGCTGTTTTCCCCTTGTGTGTATTTAGTCTGTGTGTTTCCATTTAGTCAGCGTCAGGTCATCTGTGTTACCTTCCCCACGTCTAGTCATACACTTCATAGTGTCCTTAAGTGTTCATAGTATTCTTGGTCGTCACAGCCTCATAGTGATTTCATAGTCGTCATAGTCTTGTCACAGTGTTTAGTTTATTCATAGTCTTCTTTGTTTAGTCTTAGTCATCTTAGTTTAGTTGTTGCTCTAGTTTTGCTTCTCGCTTTGATTCATGTTTTATGTGCATCAGCCGTAATAAAGGCTCGCTTTTGGTTTCAAGTTCAGCTCCGTCTCTTCGCCTGTGTCTGCTCTTGGATCCTAACCACGCACTCACCGTGGTCTGCCCCCGCAGACAGTGTCATTGCAACTCCGGGTGGAAAAAATTATTTTATTGGGAGAAACTTTGATTTATTTTCAGCCAGAGCATTGACGCTCACTGGAAATTTTCTTTTTATCTGACCACACTCTGCAAACCCTAGATAGCTGTGTAGGAAAATCCCAGCAGATCAACAGAAAATAGTCAGATCAGCCTATCTGGTATCAACAACCATGCCACGTTCAATGTCACTTAAATCCCCTTTCTTCCTCATTCTGACGCTTGATTTGAAATTCAGTGGGTCGTCTTGACCAAGTCTACAAGCCTACATGTAATGAGTTTCTGAGTGATTGGAGAAATTGGATAAAACCAGATTTCAACCCTTTCAATAGTTGAGACATTTCATTAAGTTATATGGCTGTCATCCACATGAGAGCACAAGATTAAAAGTTGGTGATCGTTAAAGTGAAGAAGGATTAATCTTCTGGGGACAATGTATGTCAGTAAAAATTTGAAACACAAAATTTACAGTTGTGTGAATTTGGTTTGATTTATTCCAACCTATACTTGTGATGTGCTGGCTCGCATGCAGGCTTCAAAGAAAGAGGGTGAAAGTTGCAAACTCACAGAGCGTATCCAATCCAAAAAAATAAAAAAAAAACTTGAAAGAGATTGCATCAGAGAGGGGAAGTGTGGCTTTGATCTTATTTTTTCAGTCATACAAGACATTTCTTAAAAGTACAAATGTAATCTGTGAAAAATCAAATTACATTCTTGTACAGTGTTTAAACTTTCAAACTTAAACTTACAGATTTTTAAAATGATGGTTTATCAAAACAGCACTGATATTAAATTCAGTACCCTATGTAAGCTGTATGGATATCAAAACTAATTTATCTGATAGGTTATTCGTTCTTCATCATCACACAAGAAACATTGGGGTAAGTTCAGAGCGAGCTTTGGAGTGCTGCATTAGCTGATTGGTGCAAGCCACTTCTTTTCTTCCTAACAATCAGAAATCTATTCATCAGCTGCAAGGTTTCCTGCTGAGAAGCATTATCAAATCTCATTTTCACAAGATAAAACAGCCTTCCACAGTTGCTGAGCAGTCCATCCTCACAAACTCTACTTACCTTACTACTGTCCTAAAGGTTTTGGCACTGAGACTTAATATTAAGTTACTACTTTACAGCTTTTATTAAAGAGCAGCACACTTTTCATCAAATCAAAGCTATTAGATGTCACATCAATAACTTGTGACTAGAGTGACCATATGTCCCATTTTATGAGGAGTATATGTTGAGACAATGTCCAGCATTTTTATCGGTTGTATACATCTCAAAAATCCACACTGAATGTCACTTTTCAAAGCCTGGATCTTATCCAATAAGAGGAAGAACAAGAGACCGACTCATCGGGGCCTCTTTATGATGTCAATAAATACTGTTCACATATTTATATGGTAAATGATTTGGTTCTTATATAGACTTTTCTACTCTACCTGGGCATTCAAAGTGCTTTTTACAACTTGCCTCATTCACCCATTTATTTGTTCTATGCTTATGTGCTTTCTATCTAACATTCACACACATTCACACTCCGATGGATACATTGGAGAGGAACTTGGGGTTAATATCTTGCCCAAGGATATTTAGCATGCAGACTGGAGCAGCCAGGGATCAAACCACCAACCTCCTGATTAGTAGATGACAAACTCTATCTAGTTACCTACAGTCAGGAGGTATGGCATTTAAACTCTGAACCAAAGAAAATTAATGGAAAGATAATAATGGCTGAAATAACTAGCATTTACCACACTGTGTAGCAAACCCAATCACGAAGGTCTATAGACTGTTGCAATAAACTAGCAACCGTCATTTTTTCAGACTCAGACGAAAATGTCCTGCTTTTCAACCAGGTGCGTTCAGGGTGCTAGAAGTGCACTTCCTGTGTGGGCTTGTATGCAGTTGTTGCAGTGATGAACAGACAAAACAGGTATTTTGGAGTGTTTTTTTTTTTCTCTCTGGAAAAGTTTTCATTGCATTAATGTGATTTGACCTATTTTGTTTAATGTTTTGTCTTGTGAATTTTGTGCATCTAATTGGGATTAGCAGGGTGGACTGCTGGAGACAAATGCATAATGACGTTTCCAAATATTGCTGTACTTCAGTAATTATCAGTAAATAGCTCTACAAGAACAATTTGCATAATCTAAATATTACTGTATCTGCAAGGCAGTAGTGGAGCAACTTGTCAATGCAGTTTTTTCTATATTTTTGTATTACCAGAAAGAAGGACTTTTCTTTTATTTATTATGATCAAAAGAGGGAATACACAGATGCAGACAGCCACATTTGAACAGTTCAGCTAAATTGGGATCTGTTGCATGATATTTTTTAAAAACTAGCTATATCAAAATCTTGCACCAGCACAACATTGTACACTGCGTTCCACATTGTCTCACAGAGATAATCTCTCCTCGTGACTCACATATAGTGTCCAGTGTCATTGTTCCCAGCCATGGCAGAAGATTTAAGCTTTTGAACCAGGATCCGGATGACATTGACAAAGATGACTATGTTGATCTGGAAGAGAAACATGGTCTAAGTGGCAAAATCAGATACACACTAGTTAAAACACATTCAATGTTATTACAGGTGAATTAATTTTTTTTAAATCCTGTATCATCACAAGATAAAGGTGATTACTGTTGAAAAGGCAAACTAATAGGAAACCACAATGTGTCACTGCAAACATGAGAACACTCACTCCGCTGATGGAGCAAATGTATCTGAGGCAAGAAAAGTAAATACAGGAAAAGATACTATGTTCTGGACTAGTTGATTACGTGGAGAATTTATCTCCACGTAATCAACTAGTCCAGAACATAGAATCTTATTTATCATATTTATCTGGGTAATATTTCAGGGGAAAACAATTGTACTCTGCATGTATACAGAACTCTGTTGCATCATATAATGCAAAACATACAGAATGCAAGAAGGTTTTTAACTCAAACCAATGACTACAGCCATTGGCTCAAACTTGCAGCGTACACCAGGAAATTGGATCGGATCGATGTTGGATCAGATTCTTAACCACTCTGGAGTTTGTTTGGAACTGGACCGAGACCAGAAGAAATACAGGTGAGTAAACAACCTCAGTTAACTGAAATACTACAATGGCTGCAAGAGATGTTAATTTCTACCAACTCATTGAACTAAAGTTATCTTAATTAGCTAGTTAAACTTCTGCCAGGAACAAATGTGATTTGCAAGAAAACTTCTGCCAACTTCTGCCTCTCAGTATGTTGGCAAATATTTATTAACCTTTAGCTTTGACAAAAGAAAATCTAATATTAAAGGATTCGTTGAGGATTCGTTGAGGATTCTAAAAAGACAATTAAACCACAATTAAAATACCTGTTTCTTAACAAGCTCCTAAAATTTTAAAACATTGCTGGTAAAGTATTTAATATTTCACGATGACTGCCCCAAGGGTCACAAACTTGCACTTCCTCTGTCTGATGAATCCGACTTCAGTTTAAAATTTCCTCATAAAAGTTTAATTGTAAATCTGCCACCACGAAACAAAAAACTAGACAGGCACAGCAAGTTTATCAGATACTTGGTGTTTAATTCCTGTACTCACCAGCAGTGAGGCTGTTATTGGTCCCTTAATAATCCACCAGATGCCAACATTGTCTGTGTCGTCCCAGCAACTGTAAAGCCAAATGTAAGTCAGTGCAATATTAAACCTACAAAAATAGATATAATACTTAACATGGACTGGCAAGTTACTTTAAATAAAATGCAGTAATATAAAAACAACAACAGCAAAAACATACCCTCTGTCATCATAGAAGAATCTGGTCAAAACCCACAGTATGAGAACTGTAGATGGGAGCCCTATAATGTAAGGGCAGGAATTAATTATGCATGCTCTGTTTACCTGTCAAGTCAAATTAATCCAAACATTGCTCCAGACCAAAACGCATCTGTTTACTGCATTATTTTTATGGGAATGCTGACAAGCATAGAAAATATTAAGTTGACTCTGTGTATGATTTTTTTTCT
>VURO01050529.1:22305-36513 GCA_015108175.1 Pelvicachromis taeniatus | reverse complement strand
CCTTTATAAACACCCCCCCCCCCCCCCCCCATTCTCAGTCTCCTTAATTGAGTTGTTCTCTCAATAATCAGAATTTGAAATAAAACTGATCATAATAAAATACGGTATTTTAAATACCATCAAGCTACTGACAGTTTGATACAAATTGAATCAAACTGTTAATTGGATGGATGAATCTAAATAATGTTACTGCTGTCAATGATGGCAAGTGGTTAGTTATGTCTGCATGGATATACAATACCATTTGTGTGCATTCATTCATACGTATTTCATATAGTTCACTTAAAATATAACAATCATGTATTCTGAGTACACATGCATGATTTACCTCTTCAGCTGGCATTGAAGAGTCAACTTAAATGTAGCAAACCTTTTTTACCTGTAAGTAAGAAAATGTCCTGTAAGTACCACATTTTTGTTGTATATGTACAATGCCAATAAAGGGCTATTTTATCCTATTCTATTCTAAGTAGGAATATGCTTTCTAGATATTGATGGAAATAGTAAAACACTCTTTTTATCTTTTTCTTGATTTGTTTTTGTCATTCTGATCTCTCTTTTCATTCACAGGGATGTTTATCATAACATTGAAGCTTTGGACCCGGAAAAACTTAATGTATTCCGCACCGTTCGGGAAATTACAGGTGAATGTATAATTTGCACCACATTCGTCTTATACACTTATGTATTTAAAGAAAGAACAAATGCTTACTCTTACTCTCATCTCTTTTCTTGAACAGGAAAGTTTCATATCAATGCTTATAAATACTTGCATGTATCAGCATATGTGTATTTCTCCAAGTCCTCTTCTACCCGCCACTCCCCTTGAGAATGTCCACACCAAGGACAGGCATTGCAGAATAAGATGAATATCGTATGAGTATTTCAGTCTTCTCTTTCTCTCTACTGCTTCTCCCTCAGGGAGTCCCTAGCCTTGAGTCCCACAGCCCCAGCTCTCCCTTCACGCACCATGAAGAAAAGAGCCAGAACATGTGGTGCACATCGTTAATCCTCCAGCTCCCCATGCCACCTCCACTTTTTAGCTGCGTGTATACTGTCATCCTTCCAGCCCCAACATTTGACAATGCCATCAGAAGAACACATCATATCTCTGGTGTCATATTTTCGCAAGCAATAGGAAAATATTCTTGTAAAATATCACCGGTGATATTTAGCTATGAATGGCAAAAGCAGATGTCTTGTTAAACAGTGCATCCCTTTCATATGAACACCACGTATTTACTTAGGATGACATCAGCTATATTTTGTGAAAGAAGATATTGTATTAAGTATGTAAAATGTATCTTAGATCAGTTACTTTCTGCATAACCTGTTGCATTTATAATAATACATATTGTTATACCTGATGGCAGTTATTCTTAAAAGGTAATATGTGGTGTAATAAATATACTTAATCAAGTGTCAAAATAAATGTAGTAGCAATAGCAGTTTTCCTACTGCCACCACCATCTGTTTATATAATCTAAAAGTGATAAACCACACCACTCCGATAAGGAAAAAAAGCTGTATTGTTGCTGTTCAAAAGCAAACTTAAAAGCAAATATTTAGAAATGAAGCAACTAATAACTGCTGCAGCCAAAATAGCATTTTTATTATTGTGCATCCCTTAATGGAAACTGACAACTGAAGTCAGTGATAATATTTATGCCTTATGCGCAAAGAAAAAAAAGAATTTTAAGGATTATAGTGAGTTAAGAAAGCAAGTTAAACTAGCGCAGCTGTTTTTCATTTGATAGAGTGAATTGTCCATTAACGGCATTGGGGCCATTTCGATACCCGCTCCTCGACATGCTGAAGTTTCTTCAGGCAAGACACTGAACCCAGTTGATTGAAACCCTTTCATTCGAACTGTTTGTATCTGCTAACGTATATAAATCTCTGTATAAGTCCAATTGCTTTCTCTCTAAACTGATTTAGACATACTACAAAACTTGACTTCAAAGGCATTTTGTTTTCTTGCTTTTCTTCTCCGATGGTTACTGATGACAGTTTGAAAGCAGGTGATGGAGCATAAACCAGCGGCCATGTGGTCAGACACCTGTGTCACCTCAGCTTGTCATTTCTCTGAGCTGGCAGAAGAACGTGACTTCTGACAAAAGCAGGCAACCTGCATCCATGACCCCAAGGTCACAGCTAGCATTGCTCTAGCTTTCAAATGAGCTGTGTAGGAGGACAGCTTTCATCATCCACACCAGCACACGCATCTTTTGTCTCAAACCAAATTCTGATCCATTATGTTTTTTTGTCCTTTCAGTGGCTTCTTACCAGGTCAGGATTTACCCAAAGAGCGGGTTGTAGCTGGCACGATTCAGCATAAGTGGGTTTCTCAGTGTTGTGACTCAGAATGTAATCACTACAACTTAAGCACTCTTAACCTTTGCTTATGAGCTCATGGTCTTGTTGTCCAAGTGGTGACTCGCCTTTTTTGGCATTGATCTTTCTATCTAGTGTGGCTCCACAATTTTGGGGGCGTCTGAAAGCGTCAGGCCTACACTTTTCCTCTATGAAGGGCCTCATGGACAGCCTATGTGATTGTTGATAGTGGTGTAAATGCTCCTTACCACATGTAGCACAGTTTAGAAACAAATTAGCTACAAAGACTTAATTCAGTTCAGTTAATTTCAGTTATTATTAATGCCAATCTACAACAACAGTTACCTCAAGGAAGATGAATCATTGTTCTTCACTGGAAGACCTATTAGCCTGAAGTATAAATGTGACGTGTGGAGAGATCTGCAGGATATTTAATGTGTATATAGTTAGATTGTTCCTAAAATGCATTGTGGCCATTTACTCTATACAGACTTTAGGAAGCATGTACAATACAGTACAATACTGAGGTATTTTTAGAAATAATACACAAACTATATACAGACTGCACCACATGTGAGCATCTTTGCTGTTAATAAGCTGTTAATAACACTGGACAGTCATTCTAGCTACCTTTCCAGTCACTTTTACAATGAAAGTGACTGGAAATTGTAAAAATTGTACGATGTGCTTCATCTGGTACACTTTGTGTAGCTTAGCAGCTCAGTGGCCACCATGTTCATTGGCATTATTGACTCTTTTGCTACACCGTGACAGTTACTCTTACTTGGCAGTACAATAACACAATTGCAGCAACCTACTTTTTCTAGAGCGTCTCTCTACTTGGACAAAGACACATATTGTTCACACTGAAGTTTAAACAAACAGCAACCTAATTGCCACTGTTTATTTATTTATTTTGACCTTTCTTATCAACAACCTGCACCCACCTTCTGATGATTCATGCCTTCCTTGTACAGATAGCAGACCTGCGCTGTTATCCCATCCCTACATTAGAACAGACAAGAGTTCAACAGGCAGTAGACTGTTATCCTGAGTAGAGAACACCCAAAGCCCTCTGAAATAGCACCGTGCCAGAACAGTGAGGTGCCTCAGCACTGCAGGTTTTGCCATTAAGACAATTAGTGTTGACAAGTACAGCGCTAACGGTTCTATAGAACTGCTGCCTCTGGGCTAAGAGGCACTCACAGCATCATAAACTGCACATCATGAGAATCAAGATGGACAAATACCAAAAGTGCAATTACCTTTTGCAAACCACCATTCCCCAGCAATATATTTGACGTTCTGTGTGAATACCTCATAATGGTTTATATAATGGAATAAATTCCTCTTTTATCCTAATGACTGCCATTAAGATGTTCTCATTAAAGATTCACTTTCTAAAAATAAAAAAAAGAAAAGGGCTATATACGTAAATTATATAAAATGTCAATTTTTCTACCTTTTTTCGATTGTAACTGCAATAAGAAATCACGTATGATTCTTTAAGCATGTGTTGAGCGCCTGTCATTGCTCAGATTAGATGCTCTTTGTCTTTTGTCATCAAGCCAAGCGTGGCATTGTGTTGCCACAAGCTCTGCTTACCTTTCTCTGCCATTCCTCCCTTCCCGGACCAAAAAAATTATGCATCCTGTGGGACGAATTCATACTGTCTATTATAATAGAGTCTGATACTGTTTATTGACTGGGGTATTGCATGTTTAGTTTTTAAAACATGCCATTATATTTGTCTAGACTTTCCTTCCCCCTCCGTCTCCTCCCCTCTTACCTCTGCTCTTCTACCCCCTGTGGATTTTTCTTTGGTCTCGTAGCCTTATCCAACTCTGTTGTTTGTCCTCTGGTGTTGGCTTGGGGATTGTAGTCCCCTACTGTTTTTTTTCTAATAAATATTTCAGATTTCCGAATCTATTATTAAAAATCCTAAATGAGCCATGGCCATTTTCTCAGCTTTTGATTTTTATCTCCTAAATTATTTAACAGCAGACAGGGAAATAAAGGAAATGCAAAAATATTGATAAGTCGGACTTGTTATAGCTGGCACCAAACTCCTCTGTGGCATTGCTGTGCCAGACATTTATCTGGCTTAGAAGTGCTTGGCTGATTTCAGATGAGACTCAGGTGGTGCGGGTGCATTGTTGTGTTTCTGGAATGTTGCTAATTCTAGAAAGAGGCCGGTTCTCGCCGCTCATTTTCTTCTTGTCACTGTGGAAATGGACAGTATGATAGACAGGTGATTCTGGTCTGTCAGTACTCAAGTGGAATTATAACCTATGTTCATCTGTGTCTTCATTTAGGTTTTCTAAACATTCAGTCATGGCCTGACAACATGACAGACTTGAATGTTTTCTCCAACCTGGCTACTATTGGGGGAAGAGCGTTGTACAGGTACCTGAGAGCATAATACCTTCACAAATTATTTTTCTTTTTCTTACTTTCTTTCTTTTGTATTTTGTTTTTTGATTCTTGGGGATAGTTTATGCCAAGTTGTTTCACAAATGTCTCAATCAGAGCTCAGAACTTTGAAATCAATGGCAAGAAGGAAAATTTCAGGTTTCAGATTTATTTTTAGCTAATTGTAGCGAACAATCTCTGAAGCCACAGCGCACTGGAAAAACTGAAAGGAAAGAAAGGAAAGGAGCTAATAACAGCAATTTTAGAGTATTTCATTGTGCTGTGTTTTATTATTATTACTTCTTATAATTTATTTCTATTTTCTTTTTTATGTTAAGCACTTTGAGTTAAGTTTGATCATTTCCTGTTTTTCCAATAAAGTTTATTATTATCATTATACTAATTCGTATTTCTTGTTACTATTGGCTTGGTGGGGCTGTACACATATTGTATGTATATGAACACATGGATAACATTTTAAACTACACAGCTTGTCTCACAGATCTAAATTCTCTTGCACTGTTGCATACTCTCCCATGGTTTAAAGAAGAGCTGAAAGACGAGGTTACAGTCCAAAGTTCACAATCACATGTTTCTAGCTCTGGTTATATTTTTAAAACATTTTAATGCAAACTGAAAGTGGATCTGGTTTTGTTTGATAGCCTTATCTGGATAAGTGCTTTGCATGTTAATGTGTGAAGTGCAATTTTTTGGTTATTGCTGAAGAACGCTGTACTTAAAACGACATTTATAAAGACAGCTTAGTTATTGCACCCAAATTATAGCACCTAATTATTCATCATTTAGAATTTTTTTTCCTTAATTTAGAAAACATGCAATAAAAATGTAGTGGGATTTGGATGTAATCAAAGTGAGTGTCTGCTGAGAAAGTGTAGACTGTGAGATTCAGTGTGTTTTTGTGTGTGTGTGTGTCTCAGTGTGCGTGTAAGAGTGTGTGCATGTGCACTGCACCTGCCTGCAGATGGAAACAGCAGGCTGCAGTACAAATTATAGCCTGCCACCCACCCCTGCCCCGTGCTTGATCCTGCATACTCTCTGTCTATCTGATGGTTCTGACACCCACTGGCATCCTGTCATTTTTAAACCATGCAAGTGGGACATATCAGGATAGTTGGGGGTAGGAAGAAGAAAAAAGAGAGAGACTGGCAGACAGAATGATTAAAACACATGTTCTAAGTCGCACTGTTGCAACATAGGACAGTGTGATCACAAAAAAATAAAAAATTCACTGGATTCTTCTTGAAATTCTAATTCAGTGATAGACTTAATGTTGATAAATGAGATCACAGTTGTGATGACTTGTAGACTGCGATGATGTTTAAACGGCATTCCTACAAAACCCGTGAAATGATTTTATCTTCTCTTTTCCCTTTCTTTTCCTCTTTTGTCCCCGCGCCACATCATTTCTTCTCCTCCTGCTCCTCTGACCTTCTTTCCTTTGCTGTCGGCCCCGTCTTCCTCTCACCTCCACCTATTCTTACCTCTCAGTGGGATCTCCCTGCTGGTGTTGAAGCAGCCGGGGATCACATCACTTCAGCTTCAGTCTCTGAGAGAGATCAGTGCTGGGAATGTCCACATTGCAGAGAACAGCCAGCTTTGCTACTACAACACTGTCAACTGGACAAGACTGTTCCGTACTACAAACCAAAAGGTTCTTATTCGCAACAATCAAAGTCCACAGGAATGCTGTAAGTTGATGACACAATCATTCTAAACATCTAAATGCTAAATATTTGGTCAACTTTGCACTAAAAAAAATTACGATATCTCACGAGTTGCTCTACTAAAAAAAAAAACAACCTTCACCTTCTTTTAAAGAAAATGATGTGGATCTAAAACATTTAATTATATTCTTTGCCCACGGTAACACCTTAAAGGTAAATGATGTCTCTATGTCCACAAAAACTAAGTAGCAAACCTGTCCAATCATAGTTTAACGATTTATATTAAAACCTATGCATTTGTATATTCAAGAGTTAGTGAAATCTACTACAAGACCAGATCTTTGTACTGCAGCTTTTGAACAGTTATGAAAACAAAGACATTGTATGAAAATGATGTTTTAACCTCTGATTCTAGATATCCCCTGATAGCAGGACATATTTGAGTCATTATAATGTGCCAAATGACCTCTTTGTTGTACCACCGTGATACATTTGCATATTTTAGCTGTTAATTTAACACTAGCTGTCTAGCTTCAGGCACCATCAAGAGTACTCTTTTTTTTTTTCCATCTTTTTTCTCAAACATGTTCATATTTAAAACGGGTTTTACACTAAAGAAACAAACAAATGTATTCAACATTTCTTGTATTATAGAAGTTCCGATTTTCGACCTAAAAAGAAACCAACATTAGACAAAATTCTGCTTTCTAAGTGATCACTCAGCCTTTATAATGAAGTCGTTTGTTTATAACGAACTGTTGTATTGGCCATTCATAGAATAGTTTTGCGATGTAGGACATAATAGTAGCACTGTACCCTCTGTTATTGCTTGTCTGCCTTATGAATGGTAGCCATTATCGCACTAGCTTATGAAGGACACTAAAAACAATAATTCAATAATTAAACGAATTAACATCAGGGTCATTCCGAGAGTGCAAGGTTTAGAAAAATGAAATTAGGCAAATAACTGATTTGGTGAGATAAAGATTGCATTTCTAAAAATGGAAGAGCTTTATTATATCACTGCCACAAGTGTTAAGACATTATTCATTTATGTATAATGTTCATTAATGAGCCAGTATTTGCATTATTGAGTTGGCCCCTTTTCACTGTTCATGTGCTCCTTTCCCCTTGGCACTTCCTTACTGTTGAACACACACACACACAGACAGATACGCGTGCGCGGACACACACACACTTTAGAGTCTTTGAAGACTTTGGGTTAGTTTCAAGAGTCACATACTTGACATGGTTCTGCATGTGTGCATCAGAGTGTGTGTGTTTGTGTGTCTAAACTTGACTGAGCCTCATGGGGCTAGAAAAGGGCAGCTATCACACTGTTACAGTGCAGCAAAGAGTATTCTTGTGAATATGCATGCAGTTGTAGTGATTTAAGTAGTTGCTGAAACCTGAAACAGTTTTCATAGTAGTTGGAATAGAAATTTAGTGTTATAAAGTGTACAAGCATATAAAACAAGGAATATCAATATCATGTTATGTGCTATTAAAATACAGTTATGACAACCTTTTAATTATTTTATACATATTTAGCATCAACCCTGCTGGACACTAAGTGTACTCCATCAAAATAGTTTATCTCACCTCATTGTGACACAGTTAAATGAAATATCCCTGGTTTATTTCTGCACTATTTTACATGTGCGTACAGTAAAGAAAGAAAACATCAAAGCAGAAATGTTGTAGTTCTTGTGTAAATATGATTTTCATTGTGCTCACTGAATTTGCATATTTTATAATACTTTAAGAGACTGTCAGTAGCACCAGCGCTTTTTATGCAAGTCAGAATACTGGGAAAAGGGCACACATATGAATCAGTGTAATTTTCCTACAAAATATGGATAAAAAGCTGCAAGAAATACTCCCACTGATGGCTGATGCACTGATGTACTCTGATAATGTTAGAAATTTAGTTACTTCACTGGGAAATGTCACTGGTGGTTAGGCCACTGTGATAATGCTCCATTAACAAAATGTAAAATGGTACAATCAAAGATCTGTTTGGTTGTTTGAGAAAATAGCCCAACACAGAGTCTCTCATATTGGCTCATTATTTAATTACACTATTAACTAAACAGTAAATGGTCTTTAAACAAGGTGCATTTTCTAAAATACATAACTACTTTTTTTCACCCATGTTGCATGTGAAAAGGATCCCTTCTCCAGCTGCCCCTCTGCTCTCTTTAGCCTTTTCACCAGCTGCCCCTGAAATGCTGCTTTTATACAGAAAAGAGATGTGCCCAAAATTGGAGGCACTAGTAGAGTTCCAGCTAAATCTCTCCCCTCAGCCATGCTAATCACCACTGTTCAGGGACAGGTTTTCTTTGCTGTGCTTGTTTTTTAATCTTTATTTATTTCTTCAGATGTTTTCTTTCTTTCTTTCTTTTCTCTGCCCTCATAATAATTGTAATTATAGCCTGAGCTTTTGTCTTCCTTCAGTCTCAAAAATGCTCCTGCCAGGGCTTTTGTTAGTCAGTCATGTCAGAAACATCTGAAGTTGATATGTTTTTGATCTTGTTGTATAGTTAAAAATCCATGCAACCACCACTTCCCCCTTGTTTATATCTTGCACCAATCATTCCCCCTTTTCCTCATTTCTTTCTGCCTGGTCAGTTTACCTATGAGGCTAGAAGCATGAAAGAAGTGGTATTGTCTTTTGCGTAAGACAAAGCTTTCATCCGCTTTTCTTTATGCATCTGCAGCTTTTTGACTGAATTTTTAAGCATTTGGAACATGGCCTCTATGACACTAAGGCATAGTTATTGGCTTGCATGTAGCCAGGTTCCGAAAGACAGCAGGGGACCCTTTTGTAACTATTTTCTGTGGCCACTGGCTATCGAGAAAAGAAGAGAAGAGAAGGAGAAAACCGACAAGGGGGGAAATCACGTCAGATGCTGGCGGGATGATAAAAGTTCACAGTGTATCTGTAGCGCCGTCACCATGTTACTTCAACACTCATTTTGTCACTGAAATGTTCTGAAATGTAGCAACCTCTGTAGAACTGAATGCTAGAGGGGGACAAGAGAGAGACAGAAAGAGATAAGAGATCCAGGCCATTATAGAGCAGATGTAATGGCCTGAGTCAGTTGGTGCTATATGAAAAACATCGAGGCAGAAACACAGAGAACAGATTGTTCGCTACGAATGAAATGAGAGAAAGGGGCATTTTCTTTACATGATTGAGTGCAGCAAAGTGCATCAGAGTTACAAGTTTAACATTTGTGTCTTTGTATCACAGGTGGCTTTTAGTATTGCTTTACATGGCTGTCCAAACAACACTCGTTTGTGCTGTAAACGTGATGCTAAGCACTTGTGTACTGAAACCAGATACTGTTGCTAAGAAAAACAACTTCATAATATACAGTCATAATATTCAGTATTTGTATATTTGATTGCCTTTTCAAATTGAAAGGCTTAAATCCTTAAAACGAATATTTTTCTTAATTATTTGTAAGGTTTTGTTAACTCGATTCGTCTGGCATCTGCATGTGCTTCCTAAATCTCACTCTTCATTGTTTGCACAGCAATTTTACAATGAAGCAACCCAGCCTTCTTTTCTAATTGCATCACTGTGCATACAGACCATTTATATTAATAGAGAACCTACAGTATACACCAACTATGAAGTGCCAACCAAGTCCTCTGATGAATTGAGTTAATTAATGTGATGTTTTTAAAAAAGTTTCTGCGATACATGAGAGCATTTTTGTGGGAGGAACTAGGTCGTCTTTTAGTTCATCCATGAGGATAATTGTTCTGTCACTCTTTAGTGTACAGCATTATTGTTTGACAATTTCTTGTTTACTGAAGGGAAACCGCTTTATCCCGAAGCGTGTGTTTGAGACGCACACCTTTTTCCTGCGTCTTGCTGCAATTACTCTTGCCATTGTTTAGGAAAGAGGTCCCCAGAAGAAGAAGAAGAAGAAGAAAAAAAAAAGCTAGCTTTTATAGGCCAAGAAAATGAACATCTGCTTTGTGGAGGCGGAGAAATTTAATGCAAAAATAAGCCTTCGCAAATTGCAAGCGCCTTAGTAAATCTAGCCTTGTGTCTTTTCATAAATAATAGGATTATTAGGCTAATTTTATACCCAGCTAATTTGGGGGAATTTAGAGTTTATTCATTGCGTCTGACACTGAGTCATCAAAGCTCAGCTGCATGCTACATGAGTATAATCCTTTACCTTCTTTGTTTATATGTGTATTAAGCAGCCAAGGAGCACATGGTGTGTGACCCACTGTGTTCAGATGCTGGATGTTGGGGTCCCGGCCCAGACCAATGCCTGTCCTGCCGATACTTCAGTCGTGGACGAACGTGTGTAGAATCCTGCAATCTTTATGAGGGGTGAGTCCTGACTATGCATGCACATATACATTCAGATACAGTGCTGATAAAGAAGATGGAGGTGGATAGATGGTTTGTGGCTGAGGTTAACTGTTGCTACTGGACTGACTCAGAGAAAGCAGATGTGGCATTGATCGTATATACAGAAGTATATATGTTGTCCTCAGATACTTCCTTGACAGTCTGATTAAAAAACAAACAAACTGGCAAGCAAACAAAAAAAAATGTAAGTGAAGCAGTGTCTGCTATATTATGTAACTATAGGTATATACAATGAATATTCAGCTGTTTTATTATAAAAAATAACAGTAACGCGGACAGAATCAGACCAAACACGTTACATTGTTACAACTAAGCCAGCATCAGCATGACAAAACTGATAAAAAGGCCTTTTATAATCAGTGACACTTGTGACAAAACAAGGTTTGTATGCTTCTCATTCAGACTTTGCTTGATCAGGATGTGTTCACCACCAAAGTTTACTTTATTTTGTTAAGGTGCCAAATAGATATTGCCGCTGTTGTACTCTATAAAATGTGCCCACAAATGCTTAGTTAATAATTACTCTTCAGCTTCTTGACAGTCAAATGGGCTAGAGCACCACAGAAACACAGTCACTCTCTGGAAATATTCATAAGTTAGGCAAAAGGAACAGCAGCAATAGCCCTTTTCATTCTTAAGTGTGTTCAAGCCCCTGAGAGCCATAACTCTCTTAGACTGTGCCAAAACAGACACCATGTATGGTAAATGTGTCGCATGAGTGCCACTTCAGAACTTGTTGTTCATCAGAATGCTCTCATGAGTGTCATGTATGGTCAGCCCTCTACTTTGAAGATATACAGTTGAAGCAAAAGATAATGATTGTCATGTCATCAACTGGAGGCTTTTGAAGCGACGGACGCCGGTGTGGCAAAATGTAGATACTAAAAAAAGTAAAGGAAATATATTACCCGGTTACTGCCAAGAGGGAATTTATTTAATTTCAACATGTTTATGAACGAAATAAAACGTGCTCACAACAACTAGGTGAGAAAATTTTGTTTAGTTTTTTTTCACTGCCCTCTTAGGTGCTTTTTATTTTCTTGGTTCATTATCTCGCAGGCACACCTTTTAAAGTTGGCCCCAAACTCACAAATTAAGCGGCATGAAAAGCAGTTCATTTTGTATTTTATTAGTTATCTTAAAGAAAAAACAAGTTTTTAAAATAGATTTTTGTTCAGATTATATTTCTCAGCAAAGGAATATAAATTCTTATTCCGGGGATAGTTTATTACCTTATCTAGCAGGAGGCTAGTCAGTAGGTAAACATGACACTGAATGGGTTGTCTGGTGGCAAAATAATCTGTGACTGTAGTTCTGCTACTTTGCTGTACTGAAGTCAGCAATGGCAGGAGCATGCTGCATGGCTCAATGAATCAAATGCATTAACAATTAGAGAATGATCTTATAAATACCATCAATAAATGCAGTTTTGATTTGACTTACTGATTTTTTTTTTAATGCTCTTTTTCATTAGGCTTGTTTAATGAAACACATTGTGACATATAAAACATTTTGTGACATTAAAACAGGCCTCTATTTTTTAAGACCTGCTATGCCATCTGCTCATCAAAACTTTACCTGAACAGCCCGTGGCGCTTTCATTTTTGACTTAGCAGCAGTACTGTTCTGTTTACTGGGGATGATATTAAGAGCCAGGGGGTGAAAAGAACAATTTAAAAAGTGGTGCTAATTTTAAGTTTAAAAGGCACCCCTGCAGAGTGTCATAACAATAGAGGTCCCCTGACTTTAAAAGAATATATTTTGATGCTATCTACCTCCTAATGAAAGATCTGCTCCCCCAGGGAGTTTTATTAATGAAATTTTAGATGTTTTTACCCTGCAGAACAGCTGGAATGATGCTTTTAAGTTTGGTCCCAACTTGATCACAAAAGTTTGGTGGCCACATTGGAGAGGACAGAGGAGGACCAGAAGGTGTTGCTAGGGCAGGGGGGCTAGGCGTGTCACTGCGTGTCACAGTCACTGCTTGCGCACGGGGCCACGCCCTGCCTACCTGTCCACCTACACGTCAGTGTCACCTACACCATCAGCTTCACCCACAATGGCACATTCACCAAACCCAAACCCAATAATTCTGTGAATGCAGCCCAAACCCTTTGTCTCATCCGCACAAGCACAGCGCTTTCCATAGTTCCAGTATTTTACATTAACACCGGTTGCCCCTTTATTTTTATCTGAACAGTATGTATCAGTCCAAGTGCATGTTGTAACAGTTTTCTCGGGTTGCTGTAGCTCAGGAGCAGGTCATCTACCGATCGGAAGGTTGGTGGTTCGATCACTGGCAGCTACAGCTACAGCACCCTTGGGCCAGATACTGTTTTGCTCCTGATGCATTCATCGGAGATGTTAGATAGAAAACACTTATACACAGAAAAAAGTGCTCGTATGAATTTTTGCGTGAATGGTTGAATGAGACGTGTTATATAAGTGCTATGAGTGCTGAAGAAGAGTAGAAAAGCGCTATATAAAAACCAGTCAATTTACCATTTACCAGACATGATCATTGTGAGGTTTAAGTACCTTATCAGTGGCGATTTCTTAGAGTTTCTACAAAATGTAAATAAACTAAAATCAATTTAAACAAGGACACTATTTATTTATTTATTTTATTCACTTGTAGTGTGTTGCTTTTTCTTTCCCTATAACAAACAGAACATAAACGGAATACAGCAAATACAGGAAAACATATCATACCACAGCATTATGCAATGCCCTATAAACCGTAAGTATCCATGATATCTTCCAGCTACATTGCAGCCTTTTTTATTCTAAACAGCACGCACTCAGACAAAAGCTTACCTTCCTTGCCTCTTGGAAGGTATTATGAAGGCCGATGAAACATAATTAATAGTAATATGATTTAGTTCCCACTGGATTAGCAAAATGTTTTTCTATAGCCAAGAACATTCTGTGTTTCCTCACTGGCCAAAAAAAGTACCCCAATTTAATTTTCTTCTCCTGTAGTGACGAAGGCAAAGTGCCAACTTAGTAGCAGTTTGGTCAAATTGAAATGCCTTTTTCTAGGCCACTCTGGTGTTGCGGCTTGGAGATTGGAGAAACTGAATAACAATACAATTTATATGATTGATTTTTGAAAATGCAGCACTCCTCCCAGGTCCCAGAACCTTTTAACAGCACTGACCCCCTGAGTGATGGTTCCAGTGTGATGGATAGCCAACAGGTTATAATGCTTGTGGGTATCACAGTTGCATGCTATATTATAGTGTATTATAGTAAATTATTGCTCTTGGCAGGGATCCCCCTACTCTAGATTGACTGATCCCTTAATTACAAGCAAAAAAGCAAAAAAACAAATATACTTTACATAAACAAATTTCATTGCATTGTTTTGTTACA
>VURO01050528.1:18510-43668 GCA_015108175.1 Pelvicachromis taeniatus | reverse complement strand
ATGAAAAATGTGTAAAACAAAGCCAGAAGACATTTGGAGTGATTTAATAACATATTTTAATTTCAGTGTTTTAGTATAAAAATCCCACCAGCCTGCTGTCAGCTGGTTTCTGTTCCCTGTTGTTTTTCCCAGAGAATCAGCTAAAGTACCAAATCTATTTACACACAACATCCACATTCAGAAGGACCAAAGAAAACAGGAAGTCTACCCATTGCTACCCTGCCAAAATAAAATGTCAAACACTGTCACCTCACCCCTCAGATTTAATGCTATCAATATGGTAAAATAACAAAATAGACTGACACAAAAAGAGAAGGGGCTTCTATGCGTGACTCCTAGTGCGCCTGTAGTATTTTCTTACTTTCTCTATAAAGTAATGCATATACATTTTTGAATTTACAATAAATTAGTACAGGCACATTCTCTTCTCACCTACAGCTGACTGTTCAGGTTGAGAAGATGATTCTATAACATTTTTACAGAAGACTTGAACTCATCACAGCACACAAACAGGCCAAAAACCTGGGGAAAAAAAATAACAAATCCCCCAAAAAAACACATTATTGGGGAACCTGTGGGCAGCTTTTTTTGTTTTGGTGTGAATGATGCACTTTGGGCATTTTAAACTTTGAGTTTTTTAAATGTTATATAAATATGTACAAACAGTATTAAAAAAAAAAAAAAAAAATCCATACAAAAGAAGCTGAAATAAAAAGGTTCAATACAGTATGCGTGTTTTATTTTTCTCTGTAGAGATAGCACCAGCAGAAACACCAACACTGTCAGTGCTGTTGACAGCGCGGATCACCTCACTGTATAAATATCAGAATGCTGTGTACCAAAACTGACTGAGGGAATGAATAAATTAGTGTCAGGCCTTGTACAGGATATTTACAGGAGCTGCTGCTGTCACACACAATGATGGACAATTTCATGGCAGTGAGATTGCAGCAGTCTTGCAGCACATTTAAGGAGGTCAGAGGCCAAACTCTGCCACATTCAACAGGTTCAGACCTGCTACTTTTCAGTCCTCGCAGCTAAGATTTGATTTTTATTTTTTCCCTGTCAACTTTTTGAATCCACTAACAAAGACATTTTTCATTGCATAGCTCTTGACAAATAAGAACAACTGTTTCAAGCTACAGTATTTCAGAGAGGTGGAACCTGTGTGTGAGGAAGGGTGGAAATGATTTGGTTCCAGTTTGAAGGACATAGTAAACAAGACGTGTGTTTGTGTTGTGCGTATACAGCAGACACTGTGTTCTCTGCAGTGACAAAAACAGGATTAAGAGATGGGTGATGGGAGGATTCTTGAGGTTGGGGGAGGGGCTTCAAATCGTGACACCGATGCCGGTGTTCGGCTCCAGCTCTCTAACGCGGTCTAGATGATTCATGGCTCGATCGAAGGCAAGTCGTACAGATTTTCGAACAGAGGACGACCGAGCCTCTATCAGCTTCATTCTGTCAAGCATCTTGTTGATGCCGAAGGGAGCCATTTTGGATCTAGGAAGCCATTGCCTGATGAGAGAGAGAAGACCGTTTTGGAAAATGTTTTCATATGTGGCGAAGTGGAGTTCTTTTCACAGCACACAGAATGCAGTTCAGCATCTCTTTCATAGACTGATCAGTCTAAAAATGGTTTAGCTCTAAATATTACAGTAATGTCATTTGACATGTCACAAAAAGGGTCTGTATTAAGTGGCTAATGTGTTTTGTTTTCGTCTCCAAAGTCTGTCTTAAACAAAATCAGTACAAAAGTAAAAACTAGGTCTCTGAAAAAAACTGTGTGGGGACCACATCACAATAGTAAAGTTTCCTATTATAAACACATTTAAAAAGCTGTCATTAAGCAGACTACAGTGACTCATACATGTACGAGCCAGTAGATGTATGAGGCAGGAGTAGATTAGATGAGTGGAATAAATGTTGCTTTCCAGGTTAAATAGTTTCAAATATACAATCAGTGTTTGATCGCCTCTTATGTTTTGTTTTAGCAACATTAATTCACCCCCAGCTAACAGTAAAGGAAGTTGGCTCCTCACCAGCTGCGCCTGCTGTCGAAGAAGTGGACGAGGAAGAGTTTCTCTGCGGACCTGAACTGCATCCGCTCTCCGGCTCTGAGAACGTCCAACGGTGGCTGGGGAAGATCCACCCCGCTGTGCCGACACATTGTCCTCCGTGACCTGGGGTCCATGATCTGTGAAGACCAAGAAAATGGAGCGGGACACTGAGGGAGGCAGACTTCTCGCAGGAAAACGTGTGACCAAAAACTTCTGGGTACAGTGCAGGCACCTGGCACCTGGAATTTGAGCCTTTTTTTGGCGGGGGCAGAGGGGGTGGCTGGTTGAAAAATTTAAATACTAATTTGTCTTGATAAGTACATCGGTTCTGGTTTGTTTTTGTGTTATTTGAACCGCTCACTAACAGCACCACGTCAGTGCCATTTCTGTGACGATTTAAATAGCTGCTTCTGCCATCAACTCCACATCTAAGCTGTAAGCTTTTCACGTCGTGCATTGGGGAAAATATTTCTTAAAAGGTACTAATAACTAAGTCAAAAAAAAAAAACCAATGAATTCCAAATCACTCATTTCCTACTCAGCTCGTAAGTCTTACACGACACTGACATTGTGTCAGCCAAGTTAAGTAGCTGAGGCTTTTGACAGTGTAATAAATTAAATGCTTAACTGTAAGTGGACTTGATGGAAAAGCATTAGTCTAATCCAAATGTTGATTTTCATGTTGCTTTGAAGTTTGTAACTAAAACTGAAGGATGCTGTTCTATACAAACAGTACCAGTAAAGTTACTTTTCTCAAGTAACACTGCTTGAGAGATACATTTGTTTCTGACTTACAAACTGTATTTTAAAATCATGTTGATGAACTAAAGATCTTTTAAGAGACTAATTCCCAGATTTGCAAAGAGCAAAATGTTACTATACATGATGATGTAACTTATTTGCATTAGACTGCCTCTGCTCTTAAACCCTTCAACACAGCCTCTTTCCACCCTGCAGTTGGTAACTGGGGATAGATTTAGAATGCATCGTTTCTTTCCATATGCGAAAGTTGGGAGGTGGTTGTTGAAGAGAACAGTAGTGCATTTTCCACCAATGAGGGGAATGGTTTCAGCATTTCTACTTGTTAGCAGATTTACTCAAAATGTTATGGATGGGGCTGGCATGACATTTTTAGCACAGTTCTTGGCCCAATTTAAGTGATTAACTTGTAGTTCAATCAGAGAGATCCAGGCTCTTTGGAACAAATTCTTTACCATTGTGACACTGACCCTTTTTTCCTGGTTCTCAATGCACATTATGGAGGGCAATTTCATCCTTTGGGCAACTTTCAGAGTCTCTCTTTAACTATAGATTAATTTCCCATTGCTCTGCAGCTCAGTGACTGCCTGGTCCTGAAATGTATTATGCTAATACTAAATTTAGGGAGCTGGCTTTTATTATGCTGCGCAGAAGTGAAACAATCTGCAGAAGCCTGTAAAATTGGATAAACTAATGTAACCCACCCTCCACCCCCGAACTGACAGTTGAGTGAATGCATGAGTTTTCTTTCAACTGATGCGTCTTGAATTATTGCCCTGTTTCTTGACTTATTTAGTCACTTAAGTGTACTTTGTGTTTTCTGTATTCTAACTCAAAGCACTTCAATAGTGATTTACATTATTAAAAAAAGCTGAAGAAGTGTATAACCTGGTGAAAGAAGGCAGCATTCAGAGAAACAAGCATGCAAGGCCAAGTCAAGCCCAAAACACCCAGAGCGAAGCGACCCACACTACACACGACGACGACAACAACCATTCCACTATCAGCCAGCTGGAAGCTCCTGCGTGGCTATGAGCACAAATGACGAGCTACAGGATGGACAATGGCAGAGGGGCAGATGGGTAATGAGATACAGAGGGGACTAACACTCACTCACCAGGGCAGGGAAGGAGGGATATCCACTACATTTAGCCCAAACTAGTTTAAGAGGCTCCAGAACAAATGGAGAAGCAGCAGTGGGTTTCCACACCTCTACAGGAACAACAACAAGCAAGTTATGAAGGATACACTGCAACAGAGAGCACAACCAATCTCAACGCACACACACACCCGCTAATAATACTTTCAATTAAGTAAACCACTTTTTTTCAGTGTGTCACATACGTTGTATACTGTGTGGATATAAAATGACATCCTTATGAAGGCATGTGTGGGTATGGCACTGGGCTTTTTATCTTTTTTTTTTTTTAGTATGTCACTGTTAATTTCTATATTAAGATCACATACTGCTATTTTTCATGAATGTTATAGGGAATAACTTTTAGATTGATGGTTTTTCCATTGCAAACACTGACACTCATAAACAAACTGCACACGCACTCTCGCAAACACACAATCAATTCAACTTCTTAACTTCAAGGTTGTAATAATAATGCAATGCTCATTAATGTTGGCAGTAATGATGAACAATGCAGTTTTACAAGTTGCACCACATCAGCTGAAGTACAATGTAGCTGATGGTCACAAGTGTATAATTCGCTCTGAATCCACAGAGAAAATACTAGTCTTTAGTTCACTTCCACCTCGTCCATCTGCGGTTTCCCGTTTCTGTTGTTCTCCTGCGTTTAGCACTTCCTTTGTAGCTTAAACCCACAGTGTGAGTGCAGAATCTGCTGACTTAAATCCAGTACCTGATGAACCACTTAACCTCAGTTTAAGAACCAGTGTGGAAGAGTCCATTGATGAATCACAGATTTCCTGGTTCTGTAGTAACCCCATTCTATTTAAAGGCGTTTTACATCAAAACCTCTGACACTCAACATGACTCATTCAACTTCAATTGCTCTGTATTACACAGGTGTAAAAGTAGAAAAGTGAAGATGTAACATGTAAGCAAGAAATTAATTTAATAAAAGGCTGCATGCTTGGACATAAGTATTAGTATCCTAATAGAGAGCCACTCTTTAATTAGTTTAGTAAAATGCCTTCAGAAGAAAGAAGTAAGAAATGACAAATCAAAGCTTGCCAAGCTGTTTCATGCACAGTCATTAGGTCACAATCCAGAGCTGATCGCCTCACCTGAAGAAATCTTTGCGGCTTTGATGAACTCGCCATTTTCAATGCAGGTCATTAGAGTGCTTTTGTCATCCACGGTGCTACGTCGAGCAGTGGCCGGTCGCCCTTTAGCACTTTTAGACAGGATAACGGTCCTGAAAGACGCAAGGGTCGATGAGGAAAATTGTTTTTTTTTTAAAACTCTCATGTACGAGCTGCTGGAATGATTGACTTACGATTATTTTCTTTTCACCAATTCATTTACAAACAACTGCAAATCTAGATAAGCAAGTGAAACCAAAAGCTTCTTGTACTATATGTACAAGACATATGTAATATGTACTTCATATTATTAAAAAGACATTTTTGTCTTATGATGACATTTTGTTCCAAATTATTACATAACAAATGTAACTAATTGATAATACATCAAACTAGGGGTGGGTGATATACCGAATATACTGTATCGCGAGTTTTCCATGTACGATGGTTAAAACGATTATAAATTGCCACGAGAATATTAAGCTGTCTGCATGGGATTCACTAGGTGGTGTTTTTTTTCTTCTTCTCCCATACGCTGTGAATGCATCATTAATCCCCACTCCGAGCTGGAAATATTGTTTCTACCTGGCACACTGCGCTGAGCATGTGTGTTTATGTGCTACCAAAAACGGAAAAGAATTTTCCTTTTTCAGTTTCAGACGAGCGAGGGAAAGAGACAGTTCATTTCAATAGTTCTATTTTATCTTGTGAATTCTTGCTTGATGTCCTTTTTTGTTGCTATGATCTTTTGTTTGTTAAAGGTCAAGTGTTGACCATTGAAAGAGACTTCCTGTGATAGTATTGTCATTTGTGAAAAACCTGTGTGCAACTGACAAATATTGTGAAATTAGATTTTCCTCATATCGCCCAGCCCTACATCGAATTTGTTCTCCATGAAATCATGTTTTAAAAAAAAAAATGTGAAAAAAAGAGGACCGCTACAGTCTGGTCTTAAGAAAATGCAACTCATTTGGTTTGAAAACAGAAAGAGGCTTGGCACCTTTTGCCCTGGAGGTCAGTATATTAATTGTTCTGATTACATGATAAACTTGGTCAGCACAATGTTAACACCGGCAGAAGTGAAGGACAAAATTATGAAAATAAGCATAGTGGCTCAGGATTTGGTTGGTTCTTTTTTCACTCACCTTGTGTCACAAAGGATACTTCCACTTGAAGAGATGCTCGACTCGGAGGCACAGCGTCGGCGTGGCTCTAGCAAACGGGGAGATTGTGAGACCACACCCTCCTCTTCCACCACAAAACCGTTTGCCATTCCTGAGGGAGAGAAAAATACAAGAATTGTTTTAAACTCACTGAGTCATTTTGTCACCAGCGAGATTTTATTTTGCAATTGAAACAAAATAACTAATATCTGACTGGCACCTGTACCAAGGCGTTTGATTGGCGACTCCTCGTCGTCCTCACCATCAGCGCTGCTGCTGCGTTTTCTTTTCTTCGGCAAAAGGAGCGTCTCCAATCGAGGTATCACTACTGACAGGAAGGTTTTGGCGCCCAGGGGTGGGGGGGACCCAGTGGAGATCTCTTGGGTCCGGGGTGGTTTCTGTGGGCTGGCACTTTTTGACTTCCGAAAGAGTACATTGGTCCTCCGGTTATAGCGTTCCACGTATAGGTCGCTTTTGGGGAGTAACGACTCTGGGATGTGCCCATTTGGGGTGTCCAAAGGCACCGAGGTAGATGTGTTGGTGATGTCCTCACGCTCTGATGGTGTCTGGTCCAAGGGCTTTGTGAGCTTCACGGGGGTCAGGTCCAAGTCCGTAGGCAAAATTTCGGATGGTAAGGTTAATGTCTCTAATGGTGGCAGAGGTAAAGACTGGTCTTCCTGTGGCATACTGGGATCTGCCAGCAGTTCTCGTAGTGGTTGGTCTTCAGATTCAGCAGGGGATGGGCTGGGATCTGGAGCAGATGGTTGTGGTGGCAGGGAATTCTTCAGGTTTATCTCACTGCGGACCTCCGTGATGGTTTTCTTGAGTAGCTTTAGCCTCTTGCTGCGGGACGGGCTGTGCTTCATGGCTATGCTCAGGTCCAGTTTTTCCAGGAGCTCCTTCAGCTGATCCTCCAGAGGAGTCTTCTGGCGGTAGGTGGGAGTCAGCAAGCGGTCGACTAAGGAGGACAGTCACATGAAATAACCATATCATTATCCTGATTACATGACTATTTTACTATTGAACTCACACTATACTCACCACTCTATAAATATCTACTACTTTAACTTTGTAATGCTTTAAATGACAGCTTACAGCAATAAAAACGCATCATCATAACTAGCAAGTCAACTAACACAATCTGCAAACATGAAAGTGCAGTTTTGAATGATTATATGTATTACAGCTCATCTTTTATCAGCTTTAACTTCAACTGAGAGCTCAGTTCATTTCCACTGCCCACACTACAACTCCTTTGGCCCAGCAACTTGTCAGTGTGCAGAAACACTAACATGGCCAAAGCACCAAAAAATAAAAAATAAACAAGTTCAGCTGCTGAGAAATCATGCGACCAGAAAGTGTAACCACACAGAGGTGGAAAAAACAGAAAAGAGAAAACAGGCATCAAGTTTAAATGACTTACACTACATTAAACATTAACCAAGAAATTGTATTTTGAGAAGCTAAAGTTATTATTCAATATACATATTAATATACAAGTTAATGATAGAAGATAAATTACCTATCACTTTCAGAGAATTATTATTACTTCATAAAGCGCTACAAGCCTACCATCTTCCCAGGTGAATGGCGGTGTTGGCTCCAGTTTCGGAACTTCAGGAAGATGCAACCCACTTGGGAAGTCAAAGCCAATCCTCTCTGCTTCTCTCCGGGCCCTGCGAAGGATGGCTCCGCCGTGGTCTTGCATCCGCTGAGCCACCTTGTAAAAGAACGTGTCCTTGGCATTGTATGTCATGCAGTTGGATATTATGAGGTCAAAGTCGGCCTCAAACTCCTCCAGGCTCCGGTAGAAGTGAGCATCGATTCTTTTTCTCATGGTGGAGAAGTCCATGGGGTTCGTGATGATATCCAGGTAGTCAGGTACCTGCATGGAACAGAGAACAGAAATCAGAGGCTGCAGTTTAAGAGGAGGAAGAAATTCTGGTTCACGATATCCCTTTTTCGAAAGGCACGCTGGAAGGTACTGAGCCTTGACCCTCTAAAGCTTGATTTTTATGGGTGATCAGTTTTGGCGCTAGTTTCAGAACTAAAGGTGCTATTAGTTTCACCATTTAGTTGTTCACTTTTGTCCTCAGTGGACAAAAATTCTTCAATTAGTTTGAAAAGAGTATGGAGCCAAATACACAGTGTGGAAGTACATGGGCCTGAAAACCTGTCTGTACCAGTTGAGCCTGGTGGAACCAACTTGTCCCGCATAATAACACAAGGAGCTCTGCTTTCTACCACACAATCTACTGATATATTTGCAAATATGATGATATGGTGGTGATCCCTGATATCCCTGGTACTGTGTTACACTTTTACCACAAGTTGAAATCAATAATCATTAACAAATTGGTATCAGTGCATCTCATTATGCTGAAATTTTCATCACATGAACATGGGCCATCGTTCCTGAGTTTCAATGAAAGTATGCTTTAAAGGAATGCAACTGTTGCTTAGAGCAATTGATAGAGCACTATAATGTAATGAAAAGTCAGTCATTTCAAATGCAATGTGTGAAAGGTTTTTTGAAATGAGAATGCTCTCACATTAAGTTGGGTCTTCTTGAACTGGCGATTTCGGTTTAGTGAACTACTTTTAGTATAGTGACTGAGGCTACGTCCACACGTACACAGATATTTTTCAAAACTGAGATTTTCCGTTTTTGTTTTTTTAATCCCATCCACACGTGCAGTTTTGAAAAATATCTCCATCCACATGTAAATGTCAAAAACGCAGTCAAACGCTGTCAGCAACACACCAAATCCTAGCCGTGTAGAAATGTTGGCCAATCAGAAGTCTAGAAGCCTGGGAGGGAAAGAGGAAATGGGGTTTAATGCAGTACTTCTGACAAGCTTTTGTGTTTTTCTGGAAAGGCAGCTAATTTTGTGTTACTTTTCAAGTGCCTTCATCGTTTCAAAAGTTAATAATCAAAGACAATATTTTGGCTGGTCTAGACTCACAACTTTGGAATGAACAAAATGCATACAGCATACATACATTTAGTTTAAAAAATAATTATTCAAAACGAACGACGACGTCTGCATTTAGGTTGTGAGTGCGTCTGTGTTGAATGGAGAAGTTCACTCTGGCGTCTGTCTTTCTAAATGGAGGGACAGTAACTGTGTGTGCTTGCATATGTGCGCGTGCAAAAACGGCAGATAGTAAGATTAACAGCGACAGCATTTTATCTATATCCGCCGTTGCAGAAATTCATCTCATGTAAACAATAATGTGGCGCACAGCGTGAAGTCTTAAAAGGCACACACCTTTAACGTTGCGTGACTAAATCTCCATTTTCCTCGTCCACACATAATCGCAAAAACTGAGTTTTTGAAAGTATCCACCCTGGCAGGAGTTTTTAAAAATCTCTGTTTTCAGTGATCGAAAACGCAGTTTACATGTGGACGAAAGGTGCAAACGCACAAAAAAATCTGCGTTTTCAAAAATAGCCGTGTACGTGTGGACGTAGCGTGAGACACACTTGATTTGTTGAACATGGTTATGAAGATGTTTTTTCTTTGATTAAGACTCTGTGGCAGGAAAAAGACGTGTTCCTAAATGACATTATACATTAGCCATTTCATTTGAACTTGGGAAAAAGACTTTGCTTTGCTTTTGATTGCTTTAAACTGTTTTAAAGTGAATAATGAACACCTGCTGACCTCTTTAATGCTGACAGGCTGAGCGAAGATGTTGTACTGGTCCTTCTCATGCAGCTGACTGAGCACAGCTCTCAGCAGGATGTTGAAGGGGGTCAGCTGGACCTCCAGCACTGATTGCTGAAGCTTCATCTGTTGGGAGAAGATAGCCAAACAACCTTAATCCACCTGAATGGCATGAGGTGTTATCAAGAGTCCAAGGTCAGTGTTTATAAAACTGAATGTGTGTATACAATAAATTTAAGTCCCATTTTTGGGTTGATGTTTATGTTTTAGTGCATTGGGTGTTTGAGGCACAAAAAAGGTTTTAGACTAACAGTCAAGTGGTTACAATTGTGAGCAGATGTCCAATTTATCAATGGCATTTGGGATGTTGTGGGTGGTAATGAGTCAACTAAATAAGTGCCAGCATCTAACCTGAACAAGAACAAATATAATTAGTAGTGAGTAGTAAATGAAAAGTAAAATATTTAGCTTTAACTTGAAAATAAAAATGTGTCCTGAAAAAAAAATGATGAAAGGAATAAAGCCCTGAACTAGACAACTGTAATGTAGTAAACGCTCAAAGGATTTTACCTCCTCCCTCTTCAGTTTTTCTCTCTTTCTGATGAGCTCCAGCAACAGGCGGGCTCGCTCCAGGTCATGACGGAGGCGGTGCCACTCTTTCAACTGCTCCTTCAGTGCCTGGTTAGACTCCTTATGGTCCTGCAGGAAGCACAAGCCTCAGCTCAATAACGAGCACTATATTAAAAAGGACAATACCCCACTGTGTGAAGTTGCTAGCTGTTAACAGAACTGACCGTCTGCTTGGCTTTGGGCAGCTGTGGGTTAGCCTGTAACCGGCGGATTAGGGGCACATTATTCCTTGACTGCCTCTTCAGCACCCAGTAGCTCAGCACCCCCTCAACGAATGAACGCTTCCTCTGAACTGATACCTGATTGAGGATGGTATCAAAACTAACCCAACATAGAAGAAAAGAGGAATATTAATCGGTGAATAATAATATTGTGACCTATTTCTCCGTGGCTCCAGTATGCTGTCAGATTTCATTTTTGACCAATCAGATATCTTTGTATTTGTATTTCTATTCGTCTCTTATAAACATCATTGCTGACACACATGTGGGAAAAGAAAACCTCTAACGCCACTATATTGGAATAATGCTGACAGAGTTCTCTTGAAGTACTACTGATAAAGTTAAACTTTCAATATTTACTTTTTTAAAATTGAAAGCAACAAAATTATCATTTCAAATGAAATAAAGAGGACAAAAGACCAGGGAGAGAGAGAGTGCTGATTTGTCGATTTAAGTATGCCTGATACCTCGAAGCAGTGATGCTAGGTCCAGAGCTGGTCAGAGTTTCAGGTTCCGTTTCTGGTTCAGGGTCCGCTCGTTTATTCTTTTTCTTCTGCCAGCCCTTGACATGGGCTTTCCCCTTCTTTTCAGCTCGCTTGTGAAAGGCTCCATTTTTAGGGTGGAGCTCTTCATAGATATTAAGTGGCCGGCGGTCACAGCCTTCAGGTGTGTGGCTGCAACAGTAAGCAGTCTTTTTCACAGAAAACGTGGTCGCACCAGATGCAGTCACCTCTTTGACGGGCTCCATCTTCATGCAGAGACCAGCTTTCTGGGCGCAGCTGACGTGGAATGCGGTGTAACAGTTGATCTTGTCACACTGGATGCATGCACCGACACCTTTCTCCTTACACAGATAGCAGGTAAGCTTCCAGCGAGCAGGTGGGATGTTGCGGACGCCGTCAATGGGCTCAATGAAAACTGTGTCCGAGAAGCCAACTTCGGGCACCCACAGGGCACATGCTACATGGCCCCAGCGATCATCATCTGTCTTCTTCAGAGCTCCTCCTCGATTTGGGCAGAAAACACACTCAGCCGGTCGCGTCGGACACTGGAGGCAGTGGCGACAAAGCCACTGTCCTTCGGGGATGTATGGCACACCGTAGCACTCCTGGTGCACGGCAATGTTGCAGGAGTCGCAGAAGAGGATGACGTTACTGTCTGCTCCATCGCCATCCATGCATATACAACACACAGCATCTTCATCCACCAGTGACTGCAGGTCACTCTGACCCTGCGTGGCTAAGAATGACTCTTTCTCAAAGCGATCCATGAGAAACTCAAACAGGTTGTGCGACACTTGACTTGTGCCCTCACTTTTTCTTTTCTCATTGATTATCTCCATCCAGGCATAGTCTTCCTCATCCATGTCATATTCCACCTCCTCATCCAGCTCCTCAGGTGTCCTCTCAGTGTATTTATAGTAAGTTGCTGGTCTTTTCGGCACCACTGGCAGATTGTATTCAACTGTTCTAACCTTCGGCTCCAAGAGGCCACTGGCACTGCTGTGGGTGGCACTACCACCATGTGAGGTGGTGAGTGCTGCATTCTTCTTCTGCTGGTTGTTTTTGAGGCGAACAGAGCGCACCAGAACCTGCTGGGGCTTCTCGTTGTTCTCCTTGTTGCTGTTACACTCCATGATCTCTTGAGCTGTGGGGTCGTCGTCTGTGATGACGTCCAGCTTGTCGAAGATGCTGAGTCGGTGTACACGGCCATCCACCTCCAACTCCACCATTCGCTGAGCTTGTGCATATGTCAGTGTCTCCCGGTTGGGCGATGGCTTGATAGGAGAAGTCTCTCTCTTAATCACAGCTGGGCGTTGGTTTCGACTTTTCTTCTTCATGTTTGAGCTGAAAGAAAAAAAAAAACAAGCAATGAAACAAATATGCATATATACATTTTTAAATGTATGCTCTTATACTCTACTTATTATTATTATAATTATTATTATAAATAACTTGCAGATCAGCAGCTGCTGAGAAAGCCATCATGCCATGGATTTTCCTGCACATGTCTGCATGTACACGACTGACTACTGCCACATCTTCTATCAATTGTTTACAGACAAGGGAAAAAATGTCCCAAAACAAAGTTTTTATGTCTGTAATTTGTGTCTTGTCCTTCAAGCCCAATTGAGTAAGCTTTAAATGTCCATCTGCTGTCAAATGGTAAATCAAAACTGTTCACCAATGTCCTTCTTGTGATCCTGATGGTACAATTGTTTTAACTATATTAAGGTATACTATGTTAAAGTTCAATACATTAGTTAGGGAATCATATCAAAATACTCTAAACTGCTAAATATGTAGATATTAAATAAAAACCTTAGTGTGAGATCCATAAAAGTTATGATATAAATTTTAACCCTACAGTAAATCTCATCCATTTACAGCTACAGAAAAACAGACAGATCAGGACAGGGGCTACTTTGATTTTTATTTCTTGTGCTCTTTAATTCACAGCAAATTTTAAGTTGAGACAACTTTAAAAAGATACATCCTTCTGTAACCAAAACAAAGAAAGAAAACCAGCAAAACCTACTTTCCCAGCGAATCTATTATTGGCCGACACACACTCTTTATTTTATTTTTTAAACCAGGGCAAGTGAAGTTAAGCTAGCAGCTTTGAACATACTGCTCCAATGTGGGCTCGTGCACCTTTAACTGGTGAGATCAACACGCTTCCAACCGGCTGCGCCAACAGTACCTTCAGCCTTCACTGGACAAATGAAATAAATGCATCGAGAGCAGGAAGCAGCAATGCCGAAGACAAGTAGCCTCCGATCTGCACAACCTGAAAGCGGTTTGTTTCCTGAATAACAGCGGCTCCATGTAGCTGCAGCTTGTTACTGTACCATGTCCGGTACGGGTAACACTAAGTCCGACTACACAGGGATCTGTACTATGTTTCGAACCTGCTTTAGATCAGCCAATCAAACAGGGGCGGGTTACAAGAAAAGACAACCATATTGCCCCCCTTAACAGGCGGTGGCCTCTCTAGTTGCTAGTCCGTCCAGAAACCGGGCTAACATTAGCCTGCTACTACAGGGACTGAGGAGGAAGGAAATATGGCGACTAACACAACAAGAAACTACCTCAATTAAAAAAAGTTGTCTTTTTCTATGAGTAGTATGGGTTGCTTTTTAGCTTAAAGGTCTCCAGAGTATAGGGAAGAACATTAAACGGGTAAAACGAGAGTGAGGTAAAACTTACCTCGCTATTTTCAAGAATTAAGCTTATAAAAACAGCAGCAATGGCGGTGCGGCCTGCGGAGCGAAGCGGCAGTTAAATCCACATTCAGTCTGGTCATCCAAAGGCGGCCGCGGCTCGCGCTGAACCGAGTGAACCTTAGAAGTGACCGACAGGTATCCAGGGCGACGGGAACGGTTTCAAGTGATATACTAGGATGTGAGGCTTAAAATCGATCGCTGGGACTGTGGAAAAGCAGTAAGAAGTGGCAGGGCTCAGCGGCTGCCTGAGCTTCTCTTCCCCCACAACAATGCGGTTGTGTGAGTCGCTATGCCGCGACGTCACCACGCAAACCAGGAAGTGCATATATTCTTTTTTATTATTATTTCATATTTAAATACGAGCATATGGTCTCTAAATACGATACGCAAAGATTATTAAAAACATTAAAGTCGCTCTGGCATCCGACTAATCGACAGAGTATCGAGTCGCCGACCCAATCGCTTCCATATGGTACACGCGCTTACCGCTTGTGGGGTCGTCTGAAAGACGTTTTGAGCATACTGCACTTTAGTAAAAGGTAAATGACGATCAAGGAATATAAAACTACGAGCCATAAATGTGTTTGTAACTGTTATTTTTCTTTTAAATGATTGCACGGCTCACACACACATATATAATGTTTTTAAAATATATCTTTAATGACGAGTCTGAATTTATTTTGAATTTTCTCCAATCCATGTGGATTCAAAAATATATATACAGGCTTAAATATATACTCACGTAGTGATGTTGAAAGTTCCACAATGCCTTAACCTGAGAAGGCCTATTAACTTCTCATTAGTGATCGTGATGACTACCACTAGTAGTTTCTCTTTGCATAACATCACTTTTGACAGCATATTTCTGACAGTGCCAATAGTGGTCAATATAAGCCAATAATGTCAGTCAACCATATATTGATCTATTTTTATTATCCTGAAAAATGTCTTGTTTTTTTTAAAATGTAATAAATTGTTCATTGAAACTACACCGGTATAAATGCGGAGCAGCGCGTTAAAAATACCATATAAGACTTATGGATTACATTAGGTATACATTTTAAAACTATACTGTTCCAAGTAGGGTTTTATTAAATCCTAAACGTCACCATAGTGAGTGCTTTTATTTCAATTTTTAATACAATTTCACTATAGTATCATAACTGAACAATTATTAGTCATTGAAAAAAAAAAAAACAATCTAAAAACATTGACTGTGCCTGGTTTGCCTTAAGATAATTTTTTTCTCAATTTGAAAGTAATGGATAAAAACATTTGTTTCAAAGAATTTTGCATAAAAATACAAACCAATAACAAAAACATACTCCTCTTAGGAAAACATTCAAAACAGCCTCCAGTGTGTTTGCTGACAGACATACCACTACTTCCCTCATAGAAATAAAATTGTTAGTCATCTTCTCATCTGTCAGGAAAGAGTTCTTTTAATAGTAATCCACTGTATCCGGGTGTTGGACGATTTAGTTTTCTGTTTGTTTTTTTCTTTAAACCACCAAGAGCATAACTCATGTGGATGAAGTTGATTCAGCGTTTGGTTCTAGCTCATCTTGATTCTGGGTGGGACAGACTGATGGAGCGTCCTCTTTGGACAGCATGTTCTTTTTGCGGAGATGGCAGGCCTCCTCGTACGGGGGACGTATGGGTGGCTGAGTAGGGGGAGTATACTGGTACTCTTTACCAGCATCAAGCTGAGGAAAGGCAAGGAACAGCCAGGACACAATGATAGCACGTAGAAAATTACATTCATTTCTTTGGACAATTTGGACAACAGTATTTATATATGTAGGTAAATAAGGAATATGTTTAAACAGTGAGTCAAGCAAAACTGCACCCCCTATTCTATTTTACTCATTTATTACTAAATCATTAAAGGTCTGTATTAAGATATTGGAATAATTATGAATTCTATATTATAGTGAAAAAATATAAAGCAAGGGATAACACCAAGACATTCCAGGAAAAAACAAAAGTTAAATTAAAACATAGACTCAAACAGACTTTTTTTTGCTACACATATAAAGACTAATTTACACCATGGAACCCTGCTCAAAAAACGTTACATTTTTAAACATGTTTGGCGCCATCTTCTGTCAGTACAGAGTTATTTCACTGAGTTGGTTGCTGCTAATAGACTTTTGTGCTGCCCCTGGCTTCAGCAATCAGTTTTATGTCAAAGCAGAGGATATGCTGTGCTTTGTTGTTTTGTTTTTCTGATCACTTATTAGTACATATCCATATTTTTATATCGATGTATAAAAAGAAAGCTGACACTTGTGAGACTTTATCAGAGGTGTAAGTGTCACAGCAGGTGCCTTTGTGTCAAAGTAACAGAGGATAAAACACAGAAAAACATGAAGGAGATTTTCCTGGCCTGGCTTTTTTTAATTTTTGCAACACTGCTAAGAGTTTTGCTATTTGTCATCATTTTAAAAAGTTTAAATTTATTCGGTATTGAACAGCAGAAATTAGGTTTTTTCTTGTCATTTTTGAAAAGAAAAAACAAACAGCGGCCGACAACGCTGTACACAATGGTAGGCTGATGCATAATAAGCAAGCAAATAATCAGAAAACAGATTTTTAGATGGGAAACTGTTCTTTAAACACACTGGGAGAGAAAGAGCTGTGCAGGAAGTGTGATTTTATCGCGGTGGAAGCAAAACCGCAAAAGTAAGATGGAATTAATGACGATGTTTATCAAATGTGAAGTGTAGTTTTGATCTTCTTTTGCTGCTGGTTCAGTTAATTTTGGTTGGAGAGAGACAAAACCTTCAGAATCTGCCAGCCCCGATGGTGTGTACATGTACGTGTACGTGCCGTCGGGTGAGAAAGCCGACATCTCACAGATTTTGCTTTGTCGGGTCCGCGCTTTGTGTTTACGTCATTGTGTGGAATCCGTTTATGTGCTCTCATGAAATGAAAGCTTTAATCTGAGATTTTGGGCAGTTTCTGACAAAATAAATTTATATTTAAATTTCACGTTATTCATGCTAGAATAGATTTTAATTGAAAAATCGATCATTGAAACCCAGCCCTAGAGGAGAACCTGTTTGAGTCACCAGACCCACAAGCTGGAGTGTGACACCACCTTTTCCTCACTGAGCCATGCATTGTTGCAGCCAGAGACAGCACAAAAGTGATCCCCTTTAGTCTGATTTTTAGATTTAGTGTACATGCTTTCCACCGATTTATCAGTTCTGTCACTAGTTAACATAAACTAATGTGTCTATTGGCCCCAACAAACCAGCCAGTGATGACACGTTCTCTACTGGCACAAGATGGCGCTAAACATGTTCTTAAATCTTTAAGCACTTCTTTCTTAAATACAGCTTCACAGACAGAGTTACAGCCATCAGTTTTTGAGAGCAGGGCTCCATGGTCTAAGTTAACCTTTATACACGTAGGGTTTCATGTCCGCTTTAAATTTGGTTGGCGAGTTTGACTCAGGCTCAGGAGGATAAAGCAGCTCACCTGCAAAGGGTAGGTTCTGTCAGAGTCAAAGGCGCTGAGGTCACCACACGCCAGGAACGGCACAATGACACGGTTCGGACCTTCCAGCTGGTTAAAATCCACATCTTAAGGACAGAGACCAGAAAAGAAAGCCCATTCATGGAATGGATTTGCATGTCTGAGCAGCTGTACCCAAGCTTTGCAAACAAACAAATACATTTGGCAATGTTACACACTTACTAATTTACATCTGTAACTAAAACTACATAGTAGTGCTGTCAGCGTTAATGCGTCAAAATTGGCAAATCCCCGTTAACACAGATTAATCCGTGTGAGGAGTTACTCGGCGTTAATGCCGCTTAAACGTGTTAATGCCGCTTAAACGTGTTAATGCCGCTTAAACGTGTTAATGCCGTCAGCACGACTAAAAATTAACCCATCATCAGGATGATCATTCTGACCCAAGCACAGTTTCCTGATCCAGTTCAGTTAGTAAAGTAAAGACTTACGGTATGTGGTTAAATGGCTAATAATTACCATAGGAGTGATCCAGCAGAGGATTGGACATGTTGGGGATGTAGCCTTTGGGAGGGGAGTAATTCTGACAGACCACAAAGGCCTCTGTGTACACAGAAAGACAGATCATTCACAAAGTATGTCAACAGAGGACATTCAAATGTTTGAGATCGGAATTAATGTGTAAAATCAAACAATGGATACTAGATTAGAGAGTTCCTCAGAGAGAATCTACAAACTATTTGTATAAGATTTTGTGTAGCCCACTGCCTGTGTGTGAGTGTTGTTGAAACATGTAACAAACCCACGGCAAACATACATTTTTTTTTGCTTTGGATTTGATAATAAAATAATTAAATGGAATGGAGATGAGATTTTCCTTCTATTAGATCCATGAGAGTGGGCTGTAACTGTGATGGCTCACCGATGCTGGAGTTTCTGCTGCTGCGAGGCTTGGTGCAGGTCACACCACTGAAGAAGAGCTTCAGCTGGGAGTACAACAGCGTCACATCTTTACCTCTGAAAATCTGTCAGAGACAATAAAGACCCAGCTGTCAGTACAGGCCAATCTGACAACAGACGTGAAACCCAGGGCCACTCCATTAACTATTATTTACACTGTGGTAATTACTAAGCTTCTTAACAACAGAGTTGAAAGACTATTATCTACAAATAATAAATCATGTTTCCCTGTTTTTGTTCGCAGGTGTCACAGAGTAACTAAGCAGAATTGTGCTACAAGTTCACATGCCACCTGTGTGGAACAAATTCCCAGAATACTGCAGGCTAAATGCTCTTATGCTGTCTGAATGTGCTCATTTCACCTTGATCCCTTTAATATTTTACATATTAAACCAATAAGTACAACTGTTAGATATATTAAGTGATTTGTTATGGGCAAAACTACATTCACACTCCATGTGGGCAGCATCATATCCTATCATACATGATTATTTCATTTATAAAAAAGGAAGTGCCATATTGTGATGTCATTGCGTTTATGTTTCCTAATGTATAGCAGACATGCCAGCACACCTCTAACAGGTAGAGCTGTAAAAAGTGAACTACTTCAACATCCTTCAGCAGAGTGCTTCGAAATATATGGCAGAAATAAAAACCCTGCTCCTGCTAAATGTGAAAACAGCAAACTTGTTTCGACACTTGACTCAAAAAACTAAATCATGGAGTACAACCAGGCTATGAAGACACTCGAGGAGGAGACAAACAGTTGGCAATATACAGCCCAAAAAGGAAACAAGTGCTGCCACCTAGCAACACTAGAAAACTCACATGTGACCGGAAGAGCAAACGTGGATGGAAATCACTGATGCAGTTTACATATTGTTTGGCCTCGTATATGATGCTAATTCAAATGGTGGAAAAGGAAGGCTTTTCGCAGCCGTTTAAACAAGCCAACCAAACCCAGGTAGAAAATAATTTTCAATTTCAGTTTTATTGTGTGACATTATTGTGCAGCCTCCTGAAGAGTTCCAAGGTTTAGTTAGGTTAGCTTAGTTTACTTGTTGTTAACTAAACCAAAAAGTTATGAAGTTATGTTATACTTTTATAAATTTCATGGGGCCTTGGATGCTTTTGCACTCACGTTTGATGTACAATATTTTTGATATATACACATTTGACCTATAATACTCTGTCATTATTGTGACACTACAGTACTACTACTGCTGTGGCAATAGCTTGACAGTTGTAGTCTGTAATCAGTGACAGCAGCTCATTGGAAAAGAAGGACCAGAAATGTCCCCGAGGCTTTAAGAAAATGGGTGGATGGATTTTAAATGACGGTCAGCTTATCTGGCAGACGGACTCATTTATTTAACATCAAATGATATAAGTGTACATTTATGAATTATCAACAAATCCTAAAAATAAAAGCTGAGTTCACCTTAGCCACAAATGTTCCTCCAGGCTTCAAGACATGAGTGGTAATGTTCAAAGCCTGAGAAACAAACAGCTGTTAGCGAGACATCACAAGACATCTGACAGCGCAAGCAAACACATCTCCGTACTCACAGCTAACAGGAGCTGAGCCTGGATGTACTCATCCACATCGTGGAGTCCAGTTACTATAAAAAGAACATAAGAAATAAAATACGAACAACAACATGGAGACAGAGAAGACTTAAGAACCAGTGAAGTCAGACAGGAAGTGAGCCTCTTACCATCTGGAGCTCCATCACACACTACCAGGTCAGCCGGCTGACCCTCAAAGTGGCGAATAATTTCCTGAGCTGTTGACACCTAGGAGAAAGACATCGACATAGGTCTTCACTCCTACAAGTCATTACTGACATCAGTGTGTTTGTTACGTCCCTACCTTGGTGATGTCTCCCTGGATTTGAGTGACTCCAGGCAGGGGAGCCATGGCCTGAAGGTCCACTGCCACAATCTTCACTTCCCCGCTGCTCTCACCCTTTTCACCTTTCTCCACACACCCTCTTAATAAAAACAATCAAACAAAACCCACACAGACAAAAACACAAAATAAATAGTTAACATTGGAAAATTTTAGGTAAGTGAGTAAACACATTGTATGAATATATCACATTCCAAATGCTTTAAAGTAGAAATAATATAATCAAAATAAAACGGCTCATAAAAACACATAATTTACATAAAATATCACAACAACAAACTGTCCTCCATCTGACCACAGTCCCTGAGATCAGAGGTTGAAGGTTTAATAAATGTGTTCAGATTAGATTTAGAGACAACCACAGCTAGTCTGAGGTCACTTGGTGCAACAACAGCAAGAGCAGCATAAGGGTGACGTGCTATTCTCAGCATGACATTGTGGTATTTCCAGCTCCTTTTTATAATCCTAAAGGTGTTTTCACACCTATAGTTTGTAGATTTGGTCCAAATCAGTTGATGAGTTTGTAAACTTGTAGCTTTGACCTGTGGGTTGGTTTGTTTTCATACTGAGAAAAATCGGAGTGAACCAAAATGCGTCACTACAAACCACGTGAGAATGTTCAATCTGCTCATTGGCCAGATGTGTTTGAGGCAAGTGCAACAAAAGTAAATACAGGAAGAAGGTGCCATCTCCTGGATTATTGAAGAACACAGAGAATTTAGCTTCATTTCAGAGCTCGTTGCTAGCCTGTACAGACCTTTGCACATCTATAGTACCTTCCCGTACTGAGAAAACAAAGCATACGTGGCTACGGGATGTTTTTTTAGCTCAAACCCATGACGTAGTTGGGTCAGGGTCACACACAGACAAACCGCTCTGGAGTTTATTTGGAATCGTACTGAGACCACCTCCTCCAAATTGTCTTGGTGGGGTTGTTTTGGTCTGCATCTAAAGGGACTAAACACCACAGTTGTGAAAACACCATATAAATATGAGCATATACCCCTGCAGCAGTTTATGTGATTTAAAAAGAGGACTACCATAAGAGTCCAACTCTAAGACCCATGTTATTTCTTTTAACGGTGCATTTAAAAAAAAAAATATTTGTTCTATAAAAGTGTAATATATTGCAGCCATGCAAGTAATTTCTGCTCAGCTAGTATATATTGAGTATATCTTGGCATATTAATATAAGTAACATGCTACCTGAGTTTCCGGCTGAGAACCTGACTCCAACTTCCAGGAGCTGCACAGAGATCCACTGCTCTGTTTACACCTAAAGAAGAAAAGGGACATTTGTCACTGTGGGTAAATTTTGGTCCACTCTTCTTTACAGAATTATTTTAATTCAACCACAGTAGTCCTATTTAAGCTCATGCCAAAACATCTCAATAGGAAATCATTTTGGATCATAAAGAAGTCACACCAGGTTATCTAAATAACCATTTTTTATACATATTAAATGCTGAGGTACTAATAAAAGTCTTCATCAAGTGACCTGTGGGTCTCACCTGTGAACAAGTTGAACTCTTGATCGAGTTGCAGCAGCTTGAAGGCGCTCCTCGCTCTCCAACCCTCCTCTTTGGCCAGGCGGTAGTAAATGTCTCGTTTGTCTTTGGAGGACCGACCCATTTTGACCTCTGACCCCTCTGAAGGAAAACACGCAGTCACGAGTACAGTTACAATTTATACTGGCATCTCTTCTTTTAGAGGTATTATCGCTTTAATGGAAGCCGTCTGTATAACACAGGTTGTACTTCTTGAGTGCTCTCCATTGTTGCATTTGGCTTTCGTTTACTACAGGAGAAGACCCGCTGCATGGCTGCCCGTCCTTGTTGTTTAGGTAGGTTAACGTCTTTGTATGAATTAAATTCAAATTGCTACTACACAAAAACAAAAGTCCCAAAACGGGTTCACGGCATATTAACATACAGATTCACTCACTGTTCACGTGGGCTTCGCTGTTGTTGACAGTGGAAAGGGTTTTCTTCTTCTCGTCCTTCCGCCGCTCCTTCTTCTTCTTCGTTGGTGCTTAACGGCGATTGGCATCCAGGATAGTACATTACTGCCTCCTGTAGGATACGCGAAACATTTAGTGTCACTAACCAATCATTTTGCTTCTAGATCCTCTTACGTCGCCAGTGGTGGGAAATAACGAAGTACAAGTATTTCGTTGATGCCAGTAAACCGTCTAAAAGGGTGAATTCATATTGGAAATTAAATAATTCTCTCCTACTGAATGATGCTTTGGTAAAGGAAATTAAAACCAAAATAGATGAGCATTGGAATAAGGCATGTGTCGAGAATGCTTCTTGTAAAACTTGGGAGTTCATGAAATTTGAATTGAAGTCACTTGTAATGAAAAGAGGAGCTGAAATAGCTAAAAATAGGAAAAAAGAAGAGTCTGAAATAATCTCTGAAATTATTGCTTTGTTTTGTCTAGATAATATGGGCTCAAATTGTGGTCATAAATATTTTGTACTTGTAAATCAGTTTTGTATTTGTAAACCAGGATTTGTATGTGTAAAAATAATTTGTGCGTGCGTACAAAAGATTTGTGTGCATTCTTGTAAATCCTAATTTACACGCACAAAATATTTATGATCACAATTTGAGCCCATAAGATTACCTGATACTTTATCTGAGGATAACCGGAGCAGACTCCAAATTCTACAACTAAAATTGGATAACTTATATATTTACAAGGCAAAAGGTGCCTTTGTACGGTCGAGAAGGAAATGGCTTGAAGAGGGAGAACAAAACTCTAGCTACTTCTTCAAATTAGAAAAACGTCACAATACACATGGCAGTTTGACTAAACTCTGTTCGGACGGGGTCATCACACAAGACCCTCAAGTGATTTCCAAGACTAGTGAACTGTTTTACAAACATTTATATAAATCTAATCTTTCCACAGAAGCCATGGAAAAATTCCTTAGGTAACATTAAGACAATTAGTGACAATGATAAAGCTATGTGTGAAACCCTGGTCTCAATTCTAGATATTGAAGGTGCTATTAATAAATAGAAGCTTAATAAGAGCCCAGAGAATGACGGATTGACCTCTAAATTTTACAAATTATTTTCAAAGGATTTGTCGCGCTTTTTACATAGAGCGTATTGAAAGCATTGCTAATGGAAAGCTCCCTCCTTCCTTGTCTTAAGGATTAATTACTTTGATTCCTACATCCCCAAAAGATCCCCTTTTGATAGAAAATTGGAGACCTATTTCCCTGCTAAATAATGACTATAAAATAATTGCGATGTGTTTAGCCAAGAAATTAAAATATGCACTCAATGATATCATTGCTGAAAAACAGTCTGGTTTTATGACAGGCAGACACATAACTAATAATATAAGACTGGTAATTGATACTTAGTTACAGATAATGAGGATGAGGATTTTTATAAAGCCTTTGACTCCATTGAACATGCATTCATGTTTAGAGCACTTGATATTTTTGGTTTTGGAAATATCTTTAAAAACTCAATTCGTACTTTATATGCAGATGCAAATAGCTCAATCAAACTCCCATATGGTACAACAAAAAGATCTGATATCAATCGCGGGATCCGTCAAGGATGTCCAATTTCTGCATATCTCTTTCTGCTTCCTATGCAGTTGCTATATGTTCATTTTAAAAATAGCAGTGTAGTGGGTGTCTCTGTTGCTGGCAGAAGATTACAACCTGCAGCTGTATTTTATTGGAACAATATCTACAATGATACAGAGTGGAATAACACTTGGATTCTATCAAGAAAATGTATTGTTACCAATAAGGTAAGAGAAGTTACTCTTAAGCTGATCCATAGATGTTATCCAGTAAAGACATATCTAGTTAGATTTGTCTAACTATATATATACATATATATATGTATATATATATATATACATATATATACGTATATATACACACATATATATACATATGTATATATATATATACATATGTATATATATATATATATATATACATGTATATATATATATATGTATGTATATGTGCGCGCATTTAAGCAAATATTCTCTTAAAAAATAAAATTTAATATGGCATGTAAAGCCAGAAAGGTTTTTTTCTGTTTCCCCAAGCAAATGAAACAGATGCCCCCTGACCCTACCCTGCGAGGTTTCCTGGAGCAATTCTTGAAAGAGCTCCCAGCTGGGACAGCAAAATAGGCCTGCTGTCACCAGTCCTCAAGCATTGAATTAAAAAGATGTTTTTAACCTCACAGTAAAATTAACCATGTGAAGGAGAGATTGGCGCCTGTCCAGCAAGTAAAATAAAGCAGTTGCCATATTTTTACATTACTACAATAAATGTTTCTACAGAGCTACACAACATAACTTACATGAGTGGCTGTCACGCTTGTGTGTAGGGCATTAAATAAACTTATATTTGCCTTAACATAACTGTTCCTGTAAACAGCTCTGCTTTTCAAAGCTGATCATACCTACATGATGAGCCTTGACCTTGATTGACAGCTATTAATAGAGAAACTGGTGGCGACAGCTGTGATAGGGAAAAGTTTGTGTGAAAAGAATTGAGACAGATATTGTCTACTTCTATTAAAAAAAAAAGTTTAATTGGAATAATGTCCATTAAAAAAAAAAAAAAAAAAAATTTCAAACAAAAAATAAAAAATAAAAAAAAAAAAAAAAAAAAAAAAAAAAAAAAAAAAAAAAAATAAAAAAAAAAAAATAATAAAAAAACAAAAAAAAAAAAAAAAAAAAAAAAAAAAAAAAAAAAAATTATTTCTAAAAAAAAAATTTTTTTTTTTTGGGGAAAAAAAAGGGG
>VURO01050528.1:2601-13366 GCA_015108175.1 Pelvicachromis taeniatus | reverse complement strand
TTTGCAAACAAAAAAAACAAAAAAATTTTTTTTTTTTTTTTTTACATTTTTTGTTAATTACATAAGAAAATGTTTATAGATAAAAATTAAAGCTATGGAAAATTGTAATGATAATGTAAGTGAGCAGCCAATACTTTAACAGACCAAGGACATACTGTAATTGAAAACAATTAAAAAAAAAAAAAGCAAAGCCCAGGGTCAGTGAATTGTATTAGTGTGACACATTTACTGAAAACAAAAAGATTTAAGAGCAGACACTGTAGATGTAGACACTGGTCTTAATTAAAACACTGCCTCTTCATGCTGGCTGTTGAACGACTGGACCAAACTAACATATATTGAAATATTAATGACTGTATATTAATCATCTTATTTTAAGATAATTGTTTTTATTTAATCTTTTTTAATGCAAGAACCTTGAACCCCAATACAAAATATTTAAGTGGGATTGCCAGTTATTGTTTTCTAATTCACATTCAAATACGGCTTTATTTTGAAGGTTCACACAGGAAACGCAGCTGTCTGCTACAAGCCATCTTGACGATGAGAGTTGACCATGTGCTGCGACCAAAACAAAGCCGCTACTAGGCTCTTACCGGCAAACCATCAGCGAGGCGAACAGCCGAGTAAACGGTACCGAATCCCCCACTGCCGAGAACCGGACCCAGCCGGTACTGCTTCTCCGCGTTGGCTACAGAGCACAGGGAAGAAAAGTCAGGGCTAATCCAAGTCATGTTATGACGATGCAGACGCACCACAACACAAATTTCGGCCTCACACAAACCGTGAATATGTCCAGTTTGTGTGTTTGTGATTACACAGTTTAACTCTGCAAATAAACCCAAACATATTACGTCCTGTGATTAGAACTGCGTGTAATAGTCGACACAAACTTTCCTTTATTTATTTAATTTAGTCACGCATTAGCTAAATGAATAAGTAAGTCCAGGAAAGTAAGCATTTTGTAGGTTTACACTGTATCTGATGGCCCAGATTTTTCAAACCCGATTCGAAATTCCGGCTTCGAAAAATCCATTTCTGTTTATGACTTGAAGCGTGGCGGGTAAAATGAGGTGACGTGACATGGACACAGCTTCGAAGTCGAGGATGTTACCTTGCTGGAGCTTCGCCGGCAGGTCCATGCTGAAAGACATGTGTGAGAGGGCGCCCAGTTTAGAGAGCAGCATGCTGTTCCTGACTTCTCCCGAATAATTCAGCCGTACCGAGAAAATTATTGGCGCTATATGTCCTCAGAAAAAAAGAGTCTTCGGATCTTCTCGTGGGAGAAATAAACATAACGACCTAAAATTCACTCCGGATATGGTCATTTCCACATAGCTCAAACCCCGAAGTCCGCGGTTCCTCCGCTACACCGCTGCCAAGATTTACAAGGAAATCCTTCCGCCTGACCCCCGCTGACGCATCAAATTGTACCATAAAGCCTCCTGCATTACACCTACACGAACACACTTAAATTTAAGAAAGGTCCTCCAAGCTGTACCAGTTTCCGGTGAATTTTAAGCAAATTGCTTGAAAATGTAGTTGTAATTAAAAGAGAAACCCACGGACTAATTCATTCTTTGTGTGACAAGCGCAGGGATTCGGAGACGGTCACTCCAGTAGTGCTGCAGCACACCAAAAACGAAAAAGGGCTTTGCCTAATAACAAATAAATAAATGAATATTATTATTAAAATGCAATAATTTAAATTGCAATTAAAATTGTATTATTGTTTATGGTAATAAGATTGGTTGGACAAAATGAAAAAAGTTAACGTGATGTGATTTTTTTTTCCACATTTGTCGCTAAGTATCACGATATAAATGACTATTTCTATCAAGCGAGAACATTTATTTTTTACTCCTAAATAAGATCTAAAAAATATGAGGTGAATTTTGGTTTAAATAGTCTTGATGCACGCTCAATCATCCAGGTAAGTAAATCCCAAAAGATTGATTATTTTCATCTGGACGTTTTCAGTGAGGGTCAAACAGGAAACGTGCTTCCCACTGGTTTAAATGTTATTTATTTTCTCTCAGAAGTTAAAAATTAAAAATGCGAGAATTACACGTAAGCTTTAAATTCCCAGTTTATAAAATCCCACGGAGCATCCTTACTTTTAAATCTAACCTCTCTTCTTCCTTTCCTGGCCTCTGTCTTATCTTTCTCCATCTCTAATTTCCAAGTTAGCTCTCTTTCGTTTCTCTCCCTGTGAGATACAACAGCTGGACCTGCAGCTAGTATAAGGGAACAGTGTGACAAACTGCACAAACAGTTTGTGTGTTTGTTGTGTGTTTGCTGATGTATGTTGAACTGATAGAAACATTGCATTTGAAATTACCTGCCACTTAAAAACAACTAACTCCCTTTATGCTTGCTCATCTTCAGTAGGGCTAGCTAGATGCTGGTGTTGTGGGCAAAACAAAAACAAAACAAACAACAACAACAGAAATGTCCCATTTTTAACCCCTGACTTTGGCACACATCATCTCTGTTTATGTAACATCGTCTGGTGGTTAATACATGAACAGGACTGTCATGTGTTACTGTTTAAAAGTAAAAAGTACTCAGAAAAAAAGTACTCATGCAAACATAGCTGAAAATTGTACTTGTACAAATACTTGTACAAATACTGTATGTATGTGTACTTCCAACCTCTATTTTCATTATTCTATAATCAAGAGGATGAGAAATGTATATTAATACTCACACACAGCTCCTGTGAAAAATTCTCTGCTGCTTTAACCTCTCTGAATACACAGACAGCATGTAACTACTACTGAGTCCTCAAAATGTATTGACCTGCAAGACAGCAGAATGCCATACAATAAGGTTTTGTTTGCTTTCACTTTGCAGTGGTATTGAAACCATAAGGATTCGTGCTTTTCATGCTGAAAATTATACATTGGTCAAAGAAAGTGAGAGTGGCCTGAGGACCAGCATCCTCTAGTTGGCCCTGTGTTCATTGCCCAGCACTGTGGAGCCCGACTGACATTTGTCACAGAATAGCAGAATTGGCAGGTTCACCACTGAGAGCTGGTTCACCCTGAGCATATGGAACAAATGTGAAAGAGTCTGGAGAAGCTGTGGATAACATTGTGCTGCCTGTAACATGTTCAACATGTTCAGCATGACCAGTTTGTCTGGAGAGGCATATCCATTAACAGACACACAGACCTCTACAGGCTACACAACAGCTATTACATATATGCATGTAAAATATGTGGTATTTTACATGTTGTAAAATATTAGGTATTTTACATACATGTTGTAAAATACCATAAACCCAACCTAGTAGTTCCTTAAAGAAAGTTGATTCCAGGAGGCATGAGCTTCTTTTTTTAAAATTTTGTTTCATGTTCTGCCCTTCTTGTGAAATCTTCCATTTTCTTTTTGGATTCAAGTGTCTATTCTTTATCAGATTTTTGTTACAATTGGGCAAAGGATCAGAGGCTATTTTGACCTCTGCCACCATCAGAGGCCAAACATTAAATAGTTGGGATTTGCCAGAAGCTGTTCCATCAGCCCTACACAGACTGCCAGACCAACTATAAAAGACTACTAAGGTACTTGACCTGCAATCTACTGCTTAAACCCAACCTGCAAAGCACAGTAGTAGTGAAACCTTAACATTTAAAACTCAAGCTTTCCATGTACAATTAAAAAACAAAAATAGGTGATTTGCTATTGAGAGCTCCGATTACTCATATGTTATTTCATTTTGTTGTACCACTGATTGTTCATGTTATGTATAGACAATCAAGACCATTGTTGTTAAGGACCACAAAGTAGCAATTTTAATTTATAAAAGTATTGTACAAGAAAAATATTTCTTAAGGTGTATTTGTTTAATATTAAAAAGCAAATGTAAATTTGGGGCAAACCGATCTTTCAATTTTGTATCAGCAACAACCACCAACCCCGTATTCAACCCTTTCAGTGCTGTCCACTACATGAATGTGACCCCGATCATTTGTTCTCTGCTATATTTAGCCGCTTCTATTTTAAAGGCTGTGCAATAACTGATCGTCTCTGAAGAGTGAGTCACTGCTTTTGTGCTCTACTCCAAGAGTTTTGGAAATGCTTTAACCTTTTGTGTAATTTTTACAGATGATATTTGTTCCTGCCAGCACGTTATAATGTCAGTGCACAGTGGAGAATCAGAGGACAGTGGCAGCTGCAATGGTGTAGACTGTGAAAGGCATCTACCATGTGGCGGCTCTGGTCTCGTCTCAGCTAAACTAACTATCGTGGTTGGAGACAGACACTTCTCTGAGGAGAAATTGTTACTGGTGCAGAGCTGCGACTATTTTCAAGCTCTGTATCGCTCCGGGATGAAGGAATGTCAGCAGGAAGAAATCCACCTCAAGTCTCTGCGAGCTCAAGGGTTCCTCTTAGCTTTAGCAGTTTTACGTGGAGAGAAGCCAATTCTGGATGAGGACGACATTGTGGAAGCCATCGAATGTGCAGCTTTCTTGCAGGTGCCCCCACTTACTAGGCATCTTATTGACCTTCTTGACGCAGACAACTGTCTGCTGATGTATCACACCTCTGCAGTCTTTGGTCTTATGGATCTTTACCATGCAGCAGCACTGTTCATTCGAGACATGTACACTGACCTTGAGGTAGAGGTCAAGAAAACCTTACCATTAGAGCTTATCTCTTATGTGGAGTCTTTGACCCCCCATGTTTTCATGGCTGTAGGAGCCCATGTGACCTGTGGTTTGGATGAAACTGTACATGCTGCCTCAAGGACCATCTGCTACCTAAATGAAACTGGCAATACTTGGAAAGTTTTAACAGATCTTCCACTAGAGGCCAGCACCTCAATGGCTGGAGTGACTGTTTTAGACAACAAACTGTTCATAATTGGCGGCGTTCATGGCATCCATAAACAAGTTGTGGAATCTTGTTTCTGCTACAGTGTTGAAAACAACAGCTGGAGCAGGATTCCCAGCCCAGCACAGCTGCGTTACAATTTTAGCCTTATGGGCGTCAATGGTCATTTATATGCCATAGGAGGGGAATATGGGCGAACAGTGATGTCGTCTGTGGAAATATACAATGTAAAAAACAGAAAGTGGACATTTGCTGCTAACCTACCTCGGCCAGCAGCAGGAGCAGCTTGCACCAAAACCATGAGCAGGATATTTGTGTGTTTATGGCGGCCAATGGAGACCACTGAGATCTACGAGTATGCCTCTGGGAAAAATGAGTGGCAGCTAGTTACCACGCTGATCAGGCACCAAAGCTATGGTCACTGCATGGTGGGCCACAGGGACAACCTGTTCATCATGAGAAATGGCCCATCTGATGACTTCCTAAGATGCCTCATAGACTGTTATAATCTGAGCTTGGGTCAGTGGTCAACCCTGCCTGGACACTTCGCCAATAGTAAAGGTTCACTGTTCACTGCTGTTGTAAGAGGGGACTCTGTGTTTACACTGAACAGAAGCATGACTCTAGAATACATAGTCGAAGGTAAAAGCTGGAAGCCTAGGCGGCAGATGAAGGGTTTCCCAAGAAGTGGATCTGTGTGGACATTTCTGCTTCAGCTGCCAAAAGCTCTCATGCTGCAGTAGTGACGTTGTCTACTTTTTGGATTATCAGTATTATTTAAATTAAAATGAGATGGGGTTTTGTTTTGTTTTTTTAAATTTTTGTGTCTTTCATTACAACAGTATTACAATTTATATCTTGATGCATGCTCAATCATCCAGGGAATCCCAGAAAGTTGATTCTGTTCATCTGGACGTAAAGTGTTTTCAGTGGGAGAAATGTTTCATCATTTATCCAAGTGACTTCTTCAGTCTCAGCCAATCATAGCTTTCCCCAGCCTTACAAACAGTACATTTGCATAATGAGTGAAACTAGCATCACTGAATAACAATGGCCCTGAGGTCAGTTTCATCATCGTTAAGATGCAAATTGTCATGATCAATGATCAATGGCAGTTGAGTATCATTCACAGAGAGACTGTCGGGAAATGGCTGCAATCACAGCAAATGTAAGATGATGAAAAAAAAAATCACCCTTAGGTCGCCTTCTCAATTCAGAGATGGTCTTTCCCTTTTCACGTAAATGTCCTTGACTCCTCGCTCAAACCAGCGTTCCTCCTTGTCCAGGATGTGTACATCCTCATCACTGAAAGCATGGCCACTGGCACGGGTTGCCAATTAATTTTGGTAAAAGGCCACATGAGAGAGAGACTGGGACTGTGAACCAATAGGCTGAACTCAGTTTTGCTCAGTAGTGATTTTATCTATTTATGAACAGCTAGTGGTAAGAGTACATGTTTAGCAAATTAAAATGCATTACCAAAAACAACTGAACAAAATGTGTATGTTTTTGCAAAATTTCAACCAATTTTTATTTTATACAAGGTGCTATTGCTATTCTGATTGCAGTTGTATTACTTTATCTGCAGCATTTCATTTTTTCTTGTTCAGTGAGAGGACTGTAGTCTGTTTTGGCTCTGAACAAACACATTAAATTTAGGTTCAGTGTCTAAAGTTAAAATGTGGAGGGCGCACACATCAACAGCAAACAGAAGATCTGCATTTGCTGTTGATGTCACGGTCCTTGCTCTTTGACCCAGCACTTTGTGTTTTTTGGGCTTCTAAGTTCTGTTTAGTATTATTTTGTTTAGTCTGTTTTAGTTTTCCTTATCCTTAGTTGAGTTGCATCTCCTTTGTATGGTGTTTTGAGTTTTGCGTCATTTCGCATGTAACAGATTGCTTGGATATACCCTCAGTTTAGTATTTAGGGTTCTGGTTATAATTTCCATGTGGATTTTGTTTGTAAGAAAAAAAATAAAAATGTTGTGCTTAAATATGACACACACATGTATATGTATCTGTTGTTGGTTTTATTCCATAGCTAAGATTATTCTTTCTATTTTTTTCTTCTTCCTAAATTCAGCCAAACATTTTCCTCCTCTTGGTGTTAATGGGATAACGGCACATGCAAACTCGTATTTCCAAGTGAGTGCAGCATCCCCAAGCAGCTCAGCACACAGCAACAGAAACTGTATAAAAGGATAACAAATTGTGAAAGGACACACAATTCCCGACAGGCTATTCATTTTCCTAGTTTATTATTTATTATCAATGTATATGTTTAGAAAAACAGAATATATGGAGTAAAACCAGTCAATTATCCAGGCTAGACACTAAACTAGGATGGACACCTGTCCAAAAGACTCTTGTGCACTGGTAGAAGGCAATGTGCTTGATTTAACAGAGAAAGTCCCATCAAATATATAGGAAGCAATCTAGTCTAATGGAAAAAAGCATAAATAATTCAGGGCATTGCCACCATCTTCATAAGGGGGGAGATGGAAGGATATTTTGGATCTCAGGTACATGACCTTATTTTGAGAAACACTGAGAAAAATAATGTGACAGAGTAACAGAGCATGCTGAGGTGGGTGAGAAACAACAGTGTAATAGTGTCAAATACAACCCTGGGACTATTCCTAACACTATCTTCTTACAAGCTGTATCTTCTTATAGATCTTTTGTAATGGTAAATGTGACCAAGAATAAGGGGAAGGCCAAGCTTTGGTCTGCACACAAGGGAGGACGCCCGATGTGGACCCCCCCCCACCAGCTTTAGTCTGGGACAGAAGCCAGGACTCAGCCTAGGTGATGGATGACATTAATCTTGTTATGAGCGTTGGGGGCATGCTCTGTCTGCGCTGCTTCTCTGCACAGTCTCAGAAAATACATACGAAACAATCCTACAGTTTGAACAAAAAAACAAAAACTAAACTGCCAAAATAACAAAGCGTGTTTGTCTTCTTTACTTTAGCGTTTCTATTTTATACTCCACTGATCTTTGGGGTCAAATATAACAGCTTTATTTACTTATTTTTTTTATGCAGGTAACAGCAGTTTTTAACCAACTTATGAACTGATTTCTTTGATGAAAAGAATATTAACTGAACTTACACTTAAGGATATAATGACAGATACCATGTTGAAACTACAATGTCCAGAAGATGGACAAAAAAACGAGCATAGTATTTCATGCCAGTTTTTTATTCTTGTGTTATTTCATGCAAGTTCAAATCTATTTTAAAATATTAAGTAAAATGTAACATTTACCGTATATCTTCCAATAGTAGCCCGGGCGCTTATTCAAAAAATTATCTGGCCGGCCCAGCGTATAACTCTGGTACAGTGAGTGTTTACCTAGTTTTCCTCATTTTGGGGGGTGACCAAGGTGTGCTTGTGGCTGGTATACACAGATATTTCTGTGCCATGTGTGACACCAATGGGAAATGTTTTTCATGCATTTTCCACCAAACCAGTGGATCATCTTCTCTGTCTACGAGCTCCTCGCTGAGGTAACAGTCCATTTCTCTCTGCACCTTCTCTGTGCAATTTGGCAATTAGGTCGTCCATGTTTGGACTTCTTCTGTGTTCTAAACACGCAAATCAGTCCGTGCATGATTACATTGCTCCGCCCATCAGAAAGTCTGCGCATGTGCGAATATACGCCTATCGTCGGTTATTGGACTATCGATTGTCGGTTGGAAAATTTTTACATATAACTGACCGTATGGCCTTTGTGAGAGCACCACAGTAGATCACAGTAGATCTGACCTACTGTAATATGCCTACCTATAGCTTTCATTTACAGGTGAAAATAGCTGGGGACAACCCTTAACTATACAAGCGGCAGATCTCAAGTTTTTGGAGTGTCTTGTTTCAGTAATTAAAGATTACTTCCATCATGATATGACAACATTGTCAAAAACCAAAAGACGTCTATTCCATTAAGCTCAATTAAGATCTGGTGACTGGGGAAGCACCTAAAATTCACTGACACTAATCGTGTCATGTTTTGGAAGCCAGACTGAGATGATTTCACTTTGGTAAAATGATGCATTGTCATGCTAAAAGTAGCTGTTAGATCATAAACTATACCAATATCAGGATGTAACGACATACTTCAGAGTTCACATCATGAACTGGTCATAAAGAGCCCATGGAACACCAAGGCAACTCTCTCCACAATCATTACACTACTAGCCTGTACTTTTACAGTTCTAGCCAGCTATTTGGTAACATGCTAAAAACCATGGCAATTAAAGCTTATGTAACCTGGTAGAAATTAAATTAAATCAGTGGCTGTGTGGAGAAAGGGGAATCAGTCTGATCAAATGGAAGATATATTAAAGCAGTAATCTAAAATAAATGATATGTTTTCCCAAAGCTCTTCATATATTTCAGTCTTGTCTCACTTTTCAGAGAAAACAATGCATAGTGTCTTTTGACTCCCCAGCCAACTCAACCCTGTCAGTAAAATAATATGTGACTCTGATGAACATAAAATGTATGAGTTGCTGATCTTTTCTGTCTCACTTTCTCTAACTAGTCTGTGTTGTCAGGCATTGTGTTAATGTTTCTGTAGACAGAAAAGAGCCGTGGCTGAAGACATTTTTCACCATGGCAGTGTCTGCTGACCTTTGACGTCGTAACTTGTCTCAATATAATTGTTTTTCCTAACTGAGTTGTTACCATGATTAGCTTGAGAGCATCCAAAACAGTCTAGGTCGATAAACAAAAAAATACACAGCTCAAAATAAATTAAGATAAGACCACTACCTGCTCCTAATGAGATGACGGATGGTGTAAAATGAAAAGCAGAGGGCGCCAGTTGTGGATCTGCCAATTCTTGTATTCTTTGGTAAATCATGTTTTCCACTGTGCCAGGCAATGAGCACAGGACCCACAAGAGGATGCCATGCCCTCAGGCCACCCTCATGAAGTCCATTTATAATTGGTCAGAGACATTCACACCAGTGGCCTCCTTGAGGTCCTTGCATAAAGGAACAGATACTGGTCCTGCTGTTTGGGTTAAGGACCTTCAGGCATATTGAGATAGCTTTTGGACAGGTAGTTAGACCATATATACACACACATATGTACATACATATACACATATACTGTATATCTTCCAATAGTAGCCCCAGCGTTTATTCAAAAAATGTTTCAGCCGGCCAGGCGTTTAAAAGAGACCGGCTCTTATTCCCTTCTCAGACGGAATGGACGTTTTGACTTTCTTCCTTCCTCGATAGCATCCAATGACAAACCAACAGACCGACTACTATTGGAGACTGGCGTCTATTTGTCGTGACATGTTTTCAAACCCGGAGTTTATTAGAACCGGGTGTCAATAAGAGACAGACCACTACTAGAAGATATACGGTAGATATAGATGTTTGTATGTGTACCCTATCTCCTCTTTAACAGGTGACCAATGTGAGTGAAAAGAACCAGTTTTAAATTGAATCTTTAGGCACTTGTTTATTACCAGCCTGTTTCAAAAAACCCTCTTTTTTTAAAATTTTTTTTTTACATCTCTTTTGTTTCTAAATGAAAAATGCCAAAGAGTATTTTTGTACCAACAAGGTGATTTCCAGAGAGCAATTGGCTGAAAACTTGGTATATCTTGAAATGGTGTGTTCTTTGAAAAGCAGAGGACAAACTAGAGAAATGTGCATTTCCGAGGGAAAATGCTGTGTGAATGCTTAAAAGCTGAATCTGAAATGCTTTTCCATGTTTGGCACATGCACGTATTTTTTGTAATGAAAGTCAATGGGCATTCGTCAAAGTTCCGAACATGGAACATTCGTTTCCATGGTGCATTCGTTTCCATGGTGCATTCGTTTCCATGGCACATATCTGCATATGCACCGAAATTTCAGGAATAGTCAATCATTATCAGGCGTGTTTGTGTACTAAATATTAATAAT
>VURO01050527.1:123167-136897 GCA_015108175.1 Pelvicachromis taeniatus | reverse complement strand
CCCAGCCGTTTTACACGTGGGGAGGGGGGTGAGACACTGTTTTCCTTGCAAATCAGTGTCGTGGCTGACCGAAAGCCTCAAAACAGGTGTAGACTGATGTCGCAGTAAGATGATGAAGCGTGAATCAACGTGTCGCATTCACGCCACCTAGAAAAGGAAATAAAACCAAACAAAACACGGTAACACGGCAGAGTCGGGGTGACTGGGCATGGCGTGGTTTGTGGGGATGTCGTGTAATAGTAAACTGCGCCATGGTGAAGTCGGTGGGAGGAGGGTAGCCGATATAAACAGTAGTGCGGGGGGTCGAGTTCTGTGAATGCGACGCTCCCTTCTTCCTTCTTTTACGCAGTATCTTCGCATGACACGCCAAATCCACGCCACGCGTCTACGTGACCGGGGCAGAGAGAGAAAAGGCGGGTGGATAGGTGGATGAGGGGGGCGGGGAGAAAAAGGAGGACAGTGTCGGGGATGTCGGCGGTGAAACCCGCACTATGACACCTTCCTCTCTCTCTCCTCTCCTTCTGTGCCCCATGCCACGCAGGAAACTGTCAGTGATCCCCGCACACGCAGTCTTGTCAGGCAAGCCACATTGGCTCCTGCGCTAAAACGACACCTGAGCTCACCACAGCGTGTACCAGTTTGACGTGTTTCTGATCCACGACAGTATGAGACACACATGAACCATGACACAGCTGCCAGATCTGACGCTTTTAGCTGCTTTTCTCAAACCCGCAGGAGCAGTGAGACCAGCAGTGTCTGTCCAGGTTATCTGTCAGTGTGTGTGTGTGCGTGTGTGTGTGTGTGCGTGTGATTTACCACATTTATAATGTTAACTTAAGTCTGCATATATGCAGGCTTTGGTTACAAACAATAGCAGAGCCAGTGTTTTCTGCCCATCAGTCACAACACCGTGTCTGCTCTTAGAGGTGCAGAGAGGCGGTTGTTGCTTCTCCTGAGCTTTGATGATGCGGCAGATTAGACACTGAAGTGGTTTGGATTTCTGGCGCACCTGAAATTACATTACGCTCCCACATGGTGCGTAAGTGCCTGGCTGGCGGTCACTAACACATGCTCAGTTGAATGTTTGGCACGTCACTGGAAATCTACAGCATGAGTTTTACATGGAGCAAAGGCTGTGCTCAGATGTTGTTTAAAAACCAAAATCATGACTAAAAGCAGAGTCTGCGGGCTGCTTGCATCAAAGTATGACCTACAGTATCGCAAAGCCCCTAAGGATACCCTGGTTGCTGTTTTGCCACAGCACGTTATGCGGCTTGGACTGCTCGGACTGCAGAGAGGGAGCGAGGCAGACATGGGGAGGGGGTGGGAGGGGATGCCAGGCCTACACTGCATACACTGTGAAAGGGCTGCTTTCTGGATAAATGGTGACTTGCAGCACCATCGGCACGCGCTGATTGTTTCTTAGAAACACTCCGGCCATTGTTCACTTCACAGGAGCACGTTCACGCCTGCCATCTATGAAATGAAGCTAAAGCCTCTCTGATTGATGCTGAGCCAGCCGGCTGCGCATTGCGTGTTTTGGTGCAGGTACAGCTCTTATTATTTGCTTTTTTTCTCCCCTCCGCAGTCTTTCAAAGTTTGACCGTTAGCCTGAAGCTGAAATAGACAATCAAATTTAAAAGGTCCTCAATCAGTCGAACCATTCAGCTCACATCTTCCCATGGATTAGTAACTATAAACATTAGCATCATACTGCAGTCACACAGACCCTCTCATGCTAGTCCTAAATGTAACTATTTGGGATCATATTTGATTATGGTAACTTCTGCAACCAGTCTGAGATGATATTTTTATATCTGTTGGAAAGACAGAATGAAATTTTGAAATGGTATTTGTTATCCTTCACATGTCTGAGAAACAGGATTTCCTTCACACTGTGGATATTATACTCAGCCAGCATCACAAAAACAGTTGAGCTTCTGAATCCAAACTAAAGCTAGAGATCAATCTGGGAATGATTGAGGTAGAATTTGTGTGCATCACTCTAAATTGCTCATCGGTTGTTTCTCACTGTCGCAGAGCAGTTCAACTTTTAGCTGCATAATAAACAAAATCATCTTTATTGATTCAGCAGAGCTTGCACCACCACGGTTGCATTAGCAGCTGTGGTGGTCAAATGTGCCGTTCTCACTGTGGGATTAGTCACACCAGCGTTAGGTCCATAGGCCGGAGAAAGAGAAGATATGCCTCCTGAGTTGGGATGGTGTTAGCTTCTCCGATGCATCATAGGAGCCATTATTAGCCTGCGAAATAGCTAAAGCTTTACCACATGACCTTATTTTTTATTTTTTACATGTTGTGCATTACTCATGTTACAGTGGTCATTTAAAATGAAGCAAAGAACTAACACAAACCTGCAGATCATCCAGATTATTAAAGCTTACTGACTGAGGAACAAGAGATAGTAAAAGTACAAAGTAATAAATAAGTTTTTTGCTCTCTTGTTAAAATGACATCAAATTAATTTTAGCTTTATTGGCAAATTTTAGTAGCTATCAACAAGTTTAGCGCAACTTACCTTAAAAGAAGACAGTTTTAAACAGCCAGCAAATCCACATGCTAATTAATATTTTGTATCCTGTTCATTAAACCTGCACAAAGGTCGTCTAAAATGCTGGTAGGGTTTTTAAAATATTTGTAACTTTTGTATACAGACAGCCTAGCTGTGTACAGCTGTTTACAGCTGTTTACAGTTAAACCCGTGGGCTGCTGGTAGCTGTAGTCCTGACATTAGGCATGTGATGGTCCCTAACTGTTCATTTAGTAAACTTTGTTCTGGTCTGAAGCCAGACAGACAGAGTGGAAGTGGTAATATTTAAAAATGCAGATTGCACTTTGGTAGACAGCCCAGAGGCTTTTTTTATTGGGGGTTTTCACTCATTCACTGTGACTTGTGACCACAGGTAGGAATATCGTGTGTGAGAGAGAGTTATCATCAAGAAATCGAAGAATCTTACTTCCCCCAAACTGAGACGGGAAAGAAAAAAAACTGTTTTTGAAGAAAAAACAAAGTAATTTTTTTTAACAAGCTATAGGAGTGCAGATATTAAAGTGGCAGCACTGAGCCTTTCTTGTGTCCATGGGACAACCTGTCACTTCCTCTGTATGTAAACAAAAACACAGAAACAAGATGGCCACTTCTGAGGCTTTGAGGCCGTGCTGCTGCATAGAAGGAGAATGCATAATCTTTCTCGGCTAAGCATATCATACGCAACTTCTGATCTCATGTTCCGACGTTCACATAGCAGTCATCGGTTTATTTTGTACAGTAGATTTGTCAAATTACATTAGGTTGCTTAGCTAAATGGTTATTTATAGAGATAGGCTGCGCCACACTTGTCAAGTCTCCTTTCAGCGCTCATGAAGCGCGACTTCTCTAAATTTAGTTTTATTCATCTTACCTCAGTTGTAGCTCGTCATGGCAAATATGACAGCTAGAGAAAGTTAATATTATCTCCCAAGTGATGCTTTTGTTTTTGAAGCTTTCCTGGCACAAAAAAGCCACGTTCGTGAGACAGCGTTCAGTGCGGCAGATCCACTGCGCCTGTCATCATTGTGCCATCTGTCCTCGCTTCTGCTCTCACAGGGTTAGATACCTTTGATTAATGAAAGGAATTTAGAGAGAGAAAATGAAAGCGATAAAAAAAAAAAGAGAGGGAGTGGAACCGGCGATACTGAGAGCATAAACGGGAGCGAGAGAATTTGCCCGCGTGAACGATTGTCAGGCCGAATTATTTGAAGCACACTCACGCTGTGAGAAAATAGCATAAATACCTCACATACAGAAAGATGCTGCCATTAAAATGAAGCAAAGTCTACACAATATGGAGACTAATTCCAAATTATAGCTGTAAATCAGAACCAGCCATTCACAATATTTATTTAATAAATGTGTCAGATTTCACTGTGGAAAGCAGATATTTTGGAGTGGAAACATTTCCATGTGTGCGTATGAAGGATGTGATGCCAGTGGTTTTAGTATTGCATTGATTTGTATCTTCAAGCGTATCATTTTCACCCAACCATTAGCCGTGCCTTTCAGTGTTATTGTGCTGTAAACCATTCATGTGCTCCCAAAGCTTTTATTTTTTTCACAATAAAAACATGTATAGAGATCGTTTCCTCTCCATCGGTGAAGCATAAAGCCGGCAAATTCATCTGCTTGGGTCAACATGAATACGCCCTGCACGCTCCACATTACAGAGCACTGTGTGTGCTCAGGTGCACGCACAAGTCTGCAAACATGATCCCGTGTGGGGCATGGAGACGGTGTTCACAGGAGGATCAGTGGGGTGTTATTCAGTGGGGTCTTTTGGGGAGGGTTTTTTGCCAGTTAGTTGTGTAATATGTGATGCTGCAGTGCAGTTGATGAGGGTTGTTGGTGCAGATTAGCATCTGCAGTGCTTTTACATAAACGTTAAGCAGCCTGGTATGCATAAAAGCTACATGTGATGTGTCACATTTGAATATGTTTGTACAGTGGGTGTACACTGTACTGTTACTGCTTCATCACTGCATGCAGTTATTGGGCGAGGTGCCGTCTATGTTGTGCTACGTTGTGTATCGTGCACGTGGTCATGATTTGCTTTGTTACTATCTTTTCATTCACTACACGGACGTTCTGACTTGCTGTGCATATTTTACCAGGACACAAAAGAGCTTCTTAATCTGAACAGTGTCACTTCCTGGTTATAAAATAAACATTTCGCGTTTTACGGTAAATTATATTGTTGTTGTGCTAATTAAAATAAACCCATTATGTGCGATAATGCTCATCCGCAGTGCATAAAAAGACTCATAAATGCATTGTGAGCAAACTCAGTATCAGTGTTATTGATTTTTCTAGACCTGCCAGCAGGTCAGAAATGCACCCTTCAGCTTTTACTGCAGACAAACAAATATGACAGTGTGCTACTGACTGCAGTTATCGAAAGAAATTAAAAAGATCAGTGTGAATGTATTCTCCAGTTTGTCTACATCAAATAGAATATTGAAAGGTTTTATTTTCAAATGTGCATAGGTAAGTGTAATAAAAAGTGACTTATTTTCTATTTCCACATGCTTTGGACAGATAAGGAAGCGAGCAGAGGTGTTGTTTGATATGTTTATGAGCTTATTCCTTGTTGAATATGTCATGTTGGATGGCTAAATAAAGCTTTGAAGACTGCAATTCTGACCTTGAGTTTCAGGATGGATATTATCTTTCTGCGTCATAATCCACAAACATGCCAATATTCCCCGTGCCAAATAACTGTGACTGAAGGGGTAATGAAAGTCATCCTTAAGGATTAGGTTGTAACAGTCTGATGGCGTGCTGTAGTATTGCTAAAACATCAGAAAGTCGCTCTCTGCTGCTGCCTAAATGTTTCCTGTCTGGGACTCCATCAAACATCATGTAAAAAAGGACATCTGCTGTGTTTTTTTCCATCCAGAGAGCCTTCACATCTCACCGTCCTGACATTTATTGCATCGTAAAACAGGAGAGGTTGTGCTTCTAATTCAAAACAGGGTCGTAGAGAAATTGCCGTGGTTGATTGTTGGTCATATGTTACTCCTCTGCAACCACCTAATCCCCCTCATCCCATCTGAATGCCTATTTTTTCCCCTCCTTTCAGCTCTTCTGCCAACATAACCCCATGAACATCCATCCCTGTCATGTAGCCAAAGCCTCATCTGCAGTAACCTCATGGCAGTTACTGTGGCTGTGTGTGCCCCATGGGGCAGTGAAGAATGAGCCGATAAACCCCTTTCACCCTGAGACGTTGACTATGAGCACAGTTCTCAAATACAGTGATGTGCAAAAGTCTTGAGCCGCCCCTTCAAAGAGACAGGCTGTCTCGTAATTTTCTTGAGCGAGGTCTTTCAATGATTTTCTTTGGACATTGGCTGCTTTTTCACTCATTTTCAGTCTAGTCCGTGTTTTGTTGTTGGTTAAGTTACTTGCATGTAGTTCTAATCAATGAAACATTTTTTAAAAAGCCTTACTCAAAGGATGGACAATTGTTGTGCCTACACTTAACAGACAACTTAGTAAAGAACTAATTGTGAATGATATCATTTGGCACTTTGTTAACTACCAAAAATGCAAAAACACATTATTTGTTCCTATTTCTTTATTTGAATGAATCAATAAAGTCAACGATGACACAGTCTAACAGGCAGGAAGTAGCATTTTTTTCACCAACAAGGTGATTCCAAAGTGCGATTTGCACTTAGCATATCTCAGCATGCCTTACAGTGTGTCCTTAAAGAATTGAGGAAATTTGAGCAAGTGGAGGGCAAAAGGGCTAAAAAACTATCTACATAAACAGTATCTGAAAGTCGTGTCCTCAAGAAACAGGAAAAAGTCCAGCAAAATGTCTGCAGCCAGAAAAGTACCAGATATTGACCCACCATACAACACCACTGCGAAAGAGGCTGATTGGCAGCATCATCATCATCATGGGATTTTCCAGCATGGCAATAATCCCAAACACACTGGACAATGGAAAACAGTCCGTCACAGACTGGCTTCCTTAGAGTTCAGACCTCAACATTACCGAAGCAGCTCATGTTGACAGAGGACGAGACAAAAGATGAAGATCCTTCAAAAAGCCTCTGTCTTTACCATCAGTCTCTCTGCTCTCTGATAGCAAATGAAGCTGCAACATCAGCTCCAAGCTATAGTAAATTGGATGATCACATTGTCACTTCATGGTGAAGGAGCATCCACAGCATTTTTTTTTTTTACACTTGATTTCACGAGTAGGTGTTTGATTGCAGTAGAAAGCGTGTGACTTCCCATCAGTATGACTTACTATCATTTAGCCGCTGACATTTCCAGAAAGCTGTTTATGAATCCTGGAGCTCCACTCAGCAGTAATGAAGAAACGCTACTGTAACCGTGACCTGTAACAAGTCAAGAATCAACTTGTTTTATCATAACTGTCTACTGTACAAAACTTAGTAAACCACCTTGGGCGAGGACACAATATGTCTTGTACAATTTACTTACATGTTATATAATCTGCCCTGTAGAATACTATGATACAGATAATGTTTGATGTTTGTATTTCTACATGTAGAGAACACAGTACTCTGGGTCTTCACCTACCCAGTGGTTAAAGCTTTTATAGTGACCACAAAAAGCCTTTCTGTGGGGAATTTGTTGACACATTGTACACGTCTCTATTCTGTATTCCAGAGCTGTGTCTCAGTGTTAACCCTTCCTTGAATAACAGCATTGGTCTCTTTTCCTTTTAAATTATTTCTAACAAAAGAAAAAAGGCAAAAACTCTCAGTCTGTATGACGAGTGTCCTGGCAATGTGTGTAATATGTTGTAGTTAGGGCTTCACCAGTTGTGAAATTCTGGGCTCATACCAGTACCAGTGTTTGAAACAACAGTCTGGCTGATAGCTGTTGCCATTTCTCTGCTCTGCTTATTTTAGGATTGCTGTTAACTTCCCCCCGATAAAGCCTGATTATACAACAATGACTTTTCTAATTGCAAATATATCATAGCAAAGGAAAACTTTCTCATTTGCTAAAATTCAAATGCACACATGGCCGAGTTGAGGTTTAGATCCAAACATTTTATATAAGCCTGCAAATTCTATATTATTTTATGTGGTTGTTTATCATTCTTATTAGAGGTTTTGAAGACCTGTTTGTCTAGTAAACTGCTCTATACAGCGTACCAGTGTTATAAATGATCTCTTGGGCACGTTCTTTATTAATTAATTAATAATTTTGTTCCTAAAAATAGTAAATGTTGACATTATAAGCCTTGTTTTGTCTGGTTTGAAAAAATATATATACCGTATATCTTAAAAAATGATTTGGCTGGCCCGCGTTTAAAAGAGACCGGCGGTTGTTGGAGACCGGCTCTTATTTCCTTCTCAGACAGAATTGTCGCAGAAGTGAGAGGGAAAGAGGACCCAGGCGTGGTTTTTGGACTGAGGTGAAAAGACAGTGCGTTTACTTACAGTGCTCCAAAACGTATTCCAACAGTTCACAAATAATGCAGTTCCCAATTGTGCTCCTCCTTTGCTCCCGAGTGTCTCCTTGTCTGTGGTAGCCCAGTGCACGAGTGGTGCTCCCCGAAACTTCTCTCTACGCGACTCTCCTCAAGAGGAAGTAAAGTCCCCGGAGGGACTTCCCGGTCGAAGGTCACCCGACTACTGTTGGAGACCAGCGTCTGTTTGTCGTGACATTTTTTCAAACCGGACATATTGATGCCCGTTTATTAGAAACGGGCATCAATAAGAGACGGGCCACTATTATAAGATATACGGTACACTTTTTAGGACTGTACAGTCCACATACCTGGTAAATATTGCCAAATAACAGACTTATAACTATCTGCATTTGGTATTTGCATTAGAAAAAGGTGATAAATTTAAATTTAAAAGTAACCACGTCATGAATGTTGACAGAGTTTCTCTGCTCTGCAAGGTTCCTGTTTGCAACACATGCTTGGAACGCCACAAACACAACAGCCGACTGACCCGAGCAGCGTCGGGCTAACTGTAACATATTTTTGTGAAATCAGGTTTGTGAGTCTAAAGAAAGAAATTCAGACGATATATCAGAATATCACATTTTTAAATGGCCAATATCAGTACGGGTCTTAAAAGACCAACATCAGTAGAGCTCTAAAATCACTCATGCACTGTACAGTTGATACGAAGAGGGAAACACAAAGAGCCCAAACCTTTTTCTTTCTCGTACCAGACTGTCCACATCCTTTTAGTCCTGAAAAGTTGGACATTTTAAGTTTGGTGTCAGCTGCTATTTCCTTTCCTAAATCTCACTTTGTCTTCTTCGTCATCCCTGCAGCCCACTCTACAGTGAGGCAATAACGGGAGCTCGTCTGACGCTATCCTGTGCTGAGACCTGTGGGCTGCACACTTAAAATGTTCCACCGCTGACACCATTGTCGCTGAGAGGTGGATGGTTACAGTGGGAGTGGGTGAATCAGTGATAGGATCTTGGACCTCTCAGGTCAATAATTCATAGCATTATGTTTAGAGTGGGCCACTGGGATGTTGCTTCACCACTTAATGCTAGCTTCAATGTGGAGACAGAGCTCTAGCTCTGCTGACACTTGGTCTTTTTGAGTAATGTTGCTTTAGCTATTATCCAGGCTTGCTCTCATTTCTGGAGGGGTTGTGTTATTATATCACCCAGATGCTAATGTGGAAACTTCAGACAAGCTCCAAAATGGCTGCCGAAATATTTAGACATCATTTTGCATGTAGCCTTTCATCCGCAGCCAGCTGGAGTTAAGCTATGTTTTTAAAAGAAACGACCACTTGATCCGATTCATTTTTGCGCTGATATCAGTGCAACCTTTTCAAATGAGGGAAAACATACGTCCCAATGTGAAGGGCTGCAGTAATCTTCACAGCTAACGTGTTTTACATAACGACAAAGGCAGTCCACCTGCAGCTCTCAGCTGTTCCTCTGCTAGCTGTGCCAAGACGGCTAGTTTCCAGCTACCAGGGATGACGTTTAAATCCACTAACTGAAGCATGAGCGCAGCATTAATCTGCAAATTAATCTGCATTTGCGTAAGAATGCAGAGAACGAGATGTTATGCTGAACCGTATCCGTCGCGCCAAAGTGATGCCTCACGATATTTAATGCCAGTTAATGGTTTCCATTCCTTTAACCCGCAAAAGAGCCGTCTTTCGGGAAAGATAAGAAGTTTAATGGAGGGACAGAGATGGCGCTTTTGAAACTGATACTGATAAGCCAACAAAATGGCAGCCACACACACACACACACACAAACACACACACACACACACACACACACACACACACACACACACACACACACACACACACACACACACACACACACACACACACACACACCAGTCTGACCAACCAAAATCACTTAAAATAATTTAATCAAAGATTGAAATACAATATGCCAAATGTTTTGCTATATTGTAAGGATAGCTGATAGCTATCTTTACAAAAGCTAAGGATAGCTAAAAAGAAGGAGGACATGAAGTACAGACCAGCAGGTCTTCCTTCTGCTTCTTCTACTTCTGGTTGCTCTCGTTAGAGATTAACTCATCATCACCAACGTTCTGCATCTCCTCCTTCAATCCATCGTTGAACCATCCCCTTTGGTCTTCGTATCCGCATGTCTGATTTGGCAAAGATTTTATGCCGGATGCGCTTCCTGGCGTAGTCCTGGTCTTTTACCTGGGTGTGGGACTGACACTACAAGTACACTGGCTTGTAGCCCCTCCTGTGGATGGCTTCACTGAATTTGGACAAAAGAAAAAAAGCTAACTAAAAAGTAAGTAAAATGTTTATTCTATTGAACCATACAAGCAGCACAAACCACTACACTAAGAAAACCCCACTGCTGATCTGAGGTGTCATGTGACTTTAGCATCCTCTGATGTGAACTGACTTATTTCTGTAGACTGCTACTAAAAAGTCAGCTAAACTAATGTATTACACAAACAGATTACAGATTATTATTGAACTTCATTAATACTAGATAAATGTTACAAATATTGTGAACTTTATTTAAATAGAAAACATTTCACTGACAAGCTATCACTGAAAATATAAGTTTGTATACTTATTTCAACCACATCTGAATTACACTTGTTACCACACGGAACCTGTAAAAGGCACTTAGGACACCAGGGGACTCTTTTGGCCAGAACACCAGGGAAAGGAAACACAGATAAAGGGTTGGTTATTGCACTCATTCACTTCAGAGATATCAATTAAAATTATTTTGTTTATTTGGCATAACCAAGATTTCCAATCTAATCTTTATTTTATTGTGACTCCCAGCTGGAAGGCTGCCAACAATGAAACACACCAGAAAAAAAACCCCACTAATCAATAAAACACCGTAACCTCAATCGTTGCGTGTGTGTGTAATCATTTATCTGTACAATGTGTACAAATTACCCATGAGCAAACGTTGTTTTGTTAAGTAATGAAGAGGAGCTTCACTGCACACATTATGGAATAAAAATGACAACAAAGGAGGCCCTGAAGTGTTGAACAGCTGTTCAGTAGGAATGGGAAAACATTTGGCTTTCAAAAATGCAGCAAGTGGTTTCCTCAGTTCCCAAACACGTAAAGTCTGTTAAAAGAAGCAGTGATGTAACAAATTAACAAACTTCACTGTCCTGCGACGTTTTTCTTTCTGAAACATTTTACTGGCATCACATTCAAACTGAGCAATTAATGAAATTGTATAAATGTATGTTTCAATATTAAACAGGTACAAGGTTTTAAATGACATCACTGCAGTTTTTACAGTTGTGACCAGATGTTTACAATGATTGATAATGATTCCTTTGAACTGCTCTTCACCGTTGAACATCCGTACTAATATTTAGTTAAACATCCACCTCCAACGAGACTTTTTTCCAGGCTGGATATTTGACCACCCTTGTTGGCAGAATTGGTAGAGTTCATTTAAACTGGAGGGTTTCCAGTCCTGGTTTTTAAGCACAAATCACAAATTTTCAATAGGTCGAAGATTAATGTTGGACTGCTCTATCTTGATGTGAGTTTGGGGTTGTTTTCTTGCTGTTAATTTGCAGTGAAGTATAAGAATTTGAAGGTAGTCTTCCTTTATTATTCCATTCAATTGTGCAATGTACCAGTACCACTGGCAGCAAAACAACAACCATACTGTGACGCTACCACCACCATACTTGAGTTCAGTGTCTTTAGATTTGAAAGCTTCACCTTTACTCCTACAAATATATCTCTTGTTATTGTGATAAAAAAAAAAAAACTCAGTCTTGTCTGGCCATAACATTTTTTCCCAGAAGTCATTTGGCTCGTCCATGTGGGCAGCTGCAAAGTTCAGTCGAGGTTGAAGGTGTGGATATTGGAGCAGGGACTTCTTTCTTGGTCATACTCTCTTGGTACATGGCGATGTAAAACTGCCTTCATTGTGAGCACTAATGTTGGGGGAGTATAAATGTACATATGTATACTTTTGACCCTGTGTGGATTTGAGAAAATCCTATATGGATTCAAACTTGTTGACCCAATTCTTGCTTTTTGAAGTCGTTAACAAAGTATATTCTACAATGTTTCCACCCTGGAAAAAGAACAGTTCAAATAAATAATTAAAAGTGCAAAATTACCGTGACATTCATGCCCATGATGATTGTATGTAAACTCCTGGCCACAACTGTATATCTTACTCAGCTTTTGTTTGAAACATTATTATAGGTTCATTCAGTATCAAGGAAGGAAGGAAGGACAGAAGATATTGTTCAATATCAAAGAAAAAAGTGCTCAAACTAAGCAGCTTTAAAACAGGATTACCTGTAAAATGTAAACTTAAAGGTTGGAGGGAGAGATTATAGGGCCATACAGAGAGTAGAGAGCTGGGGTAAGAGCCTTTGTGAAAAAAAGCAGATGTCAGAGTGATCAATGAAATGTGTGAGAATACAAGAATCAGCTATGATTCATTCAGAAATGGGACCCTTAAGCTGTCACTGAACATCTTCTCTGTCTAGCCAGTACAACCATGGAGTAGCAGTTTTGAAGGCCTACAATGAAAAATTCATTATGCAGCCAAGGAAAGCCGCCTCAGTTGTGTTTCCCCTTCATAAATCTTCCCTTTCAGAGGTAATCATTCACCTTGATGAAGAAAGCGAGAGGCCACAGGAAAGGAAAATCTGTCTGGAAACGTTTGTTGCATCTCAACATTTATGCAGCTAGCTGAGAGAAACACTTGTTACTCATTTATCCTTGTTTAAACATGAAGGTGCACACAGAGACGAGTACAAAGTACACTTAAAGAAACAAAAGTAATGAGGCGTGATAAAAAAAAACATCACTATTATATTGCAGTGGGTCAGTCTGGACATGATTTTAAACACTGGGTATTGTAATACATTAAAATAGTCAGTGGTGGTACACCTTATTTTTCTGTGTTTGGGTTGATAATACCAATAGTAACCAAAGCTCTCAAATATATGTACTTGACTCTAAATTATAATGGACCATAAGCATTATTGACACTGTTGGTACAGATAGAGTGCATCGAACATTGAGTTTTCTAATGTATATATAAACCATTACTAACAGCTGTTCTGGAAAGCATTTCCATCCCATTTCCACAGCCTGAAACCCGCATGTAATGTTCTTGAAACGCTATTGCCATCTAGTGGACAAAACAAGTTCAATTCTATTTGTGTTACTTTAGCTTCCATCTGTCAATTTTTTTGTAAATGTGATCTATCAGGATGTGTTGAAGGGAATGTGATTACATCTGGGACAAAAATCCCCTGCGTCCACAATATGAGTTCAGATTGAATAGTCAAACCTCACTGTGACCTTGCAAAATATATTTTTAGTTGTAACTAAGTTAAAAATTCAAACAAATATCAAATACATGACATGACATGACATTTTTAATCCAAAGGGCTGAAGACACTGTTGGGGACTGAACTGGACTGAAAATGGAAAAATCTGCGAATGATGGAAAATTTCTCTGACATTAAATCCTCCGTGTCTTTTGCACATGTAAATAAACTCTTTTAATAATGAACTTTTATGAATTATTTATAAGAGAACTGATGATTGTTTACCTTGCTAATAATTCATATTCATTCACATTTTGCTGATTTTTGTTAGGTCTCATCAAAATATATTTTGTTTAACTGTGAAGATTTATTTTTACTTTGTTTTTGAACTTATTAGGCTGAGGAAATCGC
>VURO01050527.1:87856-101589 GCA_015108175.1 Pelvicachromis taeniatus | reverse complement strand
GAAAGTTGTTTTTGTTTTGTGTGTGTGTGTGTGTGTGTGTGTGTGTGTGTGTGTGTGTGTGTGTGTGTGTGTGTGTGTGTGTGTGTGTGTGTGTGTGTGTGTGTGTGTGTGTGGAGGGGGCTTACGCTCAGTGAAAATGTCAGAGGTAAGAAAATGGCCAAACTGCTTGAGCCGGAACAATTTTTACAACCAAAGTAAGCAGAAGAGCATCTCTCTGAAAAGCCCATGAAACATCCTTACTAGTGGCATCCATGTCTATCATGTCACTTTTATTCATTTTTCTTGTATGTTGCCGGCTCAGTGGACTCACAGGTGATAGAGAGATGTGCTGGATGCAGTGGTACTCCCCCGCCTCCCCTGTCATAGGGAAGATTCTGTACGACTCAAAGCAGCAGCAGGGTCGATCATCTTCTCACAGTCAACCCAATAAGAGACAAGGGTCCTTTATTTCTGGGGGTCACGGCACAGTTGGAGTTTATCACCAGGTGGCTCTTCAGGCTGAAATATGAATTTCTGTCCCAGCTGTTATTTTCATTCCGCCTTCTTTTTTGTGGTATCTTCTTAGTGACCATCAGCCCACCACTGATAATATCAGGGAATCTCTGGCTTCTTCGTGGCTCTTACAGGCTCTGAAGCATATGCTTTACGTCTGTTTCACAACAGCTATGTACCTTTCATTGCACGTTTGTGTGCAAGTGTTGGTCAACTGACGAAGATAGGAGACATTAAAAACAAAGCTTGTTTTCATGACATGGTTTCAGTCAGTTATGAGGATACTTCAGAGTCAAGTTAGGAGTTCCTGTTGAGGATGTCTTCTTGAGACAAACTTTGATACGGGAAATTGAGAGTGCATGTTAACTCTGTTTTCCTCTTCTTCTGATGGAGGTTTCTTCCTGTTAATAGGAACTTTTTCCTTGCCACTGTTGCCAACGCGCTTGCTCATTAGGGGGTTTTATGACTGTTAGGGTTTTCTCTGTTTTCTTTGTATTATTCTAGGATCTTTACCTTACAATATAAAGCAACTTAAGGCAATTGTTGTGATATAGTACCATATAAATAAAACTGAATTAAATTGATATGTAGTAATACACCCCCTAACCCCTAACCCCTAAAGTAACACATTTTCCAAGAACTCTAACAAGAAACAAATAAAATGAAAATGTTGCTGTTAAATATTCGTCCCCAAACTGTTGGTGAGGGTCTCAGTCATGATTTGAAGTCCTTGTTTTAATAATATACCAACTATAAAAATGTACATTTTTCTGAGGCAAAAAGTAAAATGTTGTCCAACTTGTAGTTAATAAAATAACAAATGTGAGAAATCACTCAATCTCAATGCTATAATGTCTGCTAGTATAATCGTTTCAAAACCCGCCACACTGAAGAACCTTTCTGAGTTTCCCGCTGGATCTACTTGTTATGTTATAGAGTTTGTGTCAGTAAGTTTTAAAATTTTCATTGTGTTTTCATGTTAGCTTGTGATGTTAGTGCATGCTTCCTTTTATTTGCGACTTTAGGTTTGAACATAGGGCAAATTAAGTTTCGCTTGGTTCAACTTTTGAGTCCTGATCCATTAATTATCTACACTGTGATAGTTTAGATCAGTGGATTTGCTTTACCATGGACTTCAGTCATCACACATTTTCAGTTTGGTAAGTTTGTTTGCAGCTCAGGCTAGTAATATGACAATTTGATTTCTTCTTTCAGTTTAAATGTTGTGTGAAGCTGAAGAGTGATTGTGGTCATTTCTTGACCACGACAGCCTTCTGCTATGTGCAAGCTGTACAAAAATGTCCCTGAGACAATCCAGCAGTTATAACTGCCGGCCACTTGGTTTTGACGTTCCTCCTATGCCTGCATCCTTGCGTTTTGCACTCTGCTGTTATGTGCTGGATGGTCTCAAGGGCATCTTTGCACAGCCTGCTCCTGGGGTCATGCCTGCTGTGATAGATCCAAGCTTCTATCGATCATGTGGTTAGAACTTGTTCCTGTGCTGCCAATGATTATTCCCTCTGTTCTGTCTTTCAGTCCGGCTTTGTCCAGCCATTTTTAATATCAGCATTTCTTCAATCTGCTCCCCTTTTTTTTCGCTTATTATCCCTGCAGGGTCCTCTATGTAGGGCAGAGGGTATAGGGCCTAATAGAGGATGCTGGTTGGAGGATGAAGTCTGTTTCTGATTGTTTGGTCAGATATATTCATACCAGTGGCCTGCTGGGGGTCTTTTGTGGGGCTATGGCCAGTAGACCAATCCTGATGATTAGATAGGGCACACCAGGAGAGAGACACAGTTAACAATGACGCTGCCAGCTGATCCTGCACACTCAACCCAATAGTAGTACCAGCCTAGAGAGCTGGCCATCAGCTGACGGAGATCTTCCTTCTCCTGTTCATTGTTAGATTTGTGGTGAGGTATGAAGTGAGTGGCTTTCTGATTATAATGTGCTGCTTTGAATATAAGAATACACATGCACAGTGGAAATGTAACAAGTATCTGCTGGTTACGGTCATCCCTGATTTTCAGCTCACCACAAAAACCACAGAGGTTTCATGTTTTTGTGCATGCAGTTATCAGCATGTTTGTCTTAAAGTTCAGTGAGGCATATTTTGAAACCCTCCTCTTCTTGATTGTTTATTGCATTCATATTAGTGATGAAATGCAGTCTTGTTTTTTAGGGTTAAGCTGTTCTGAACAGTTTCTGTTGAGGATGTGGTCTTGAGAAAATATGACAAACTTTGATTTTAACACAGGAAATCAAGAGCACATGTTAACTCTGTTTGTACCCTTCACTGATTTAGATTTTCCTCCACCCTTCCTCTCTCGATGACTGTCAGGGTGAAGCACACCGCCGTGCAGAATTACATCCGGAACCACGATTTACCAGCAGGTGATCAAAGAGAAATGTCCCAACCCAAAACTGAGTCTTCCTCATCTCCATTTAAAGGATGTGGAGTCTTCTGAATAGCGAAGAAATCCTCGTCGAAGAACTCCTGTAAGACACCAACACCATCTCTCACCAGCTCGTCTGAACTAGAGCAACTTGTCTCTTCAACTTGCCCCCAAACATGCCAAAAATCTTTGCATTATATATATATATATATTTTAAAATCTTGTGCATACTGCCATTTTGTATAGGCATTTGTATTTTGGCATTTCTGTAAGAATTTTATTATAAATGAATTTTGGCTGCTTCTGTGGTGAGCAAATGGAATAAAAATGCCTATTAATGGCTAATATAACATTCAGTCAAGAAACAGATTTCCTGAAGAGAATGTCGCTACTGAACATTTGTCATCGCTAAACAGCATATCAAAGACCTTGCATTTGTGCAAATGAATTGCATGCTTTGTGGTCAAATGTTTGTTCATGTTTGAGGTATTTCCTCATCAGTGTTGTGATCAATGATGGGGTCATTACTCAATAAAGTAATTATTACACATTATTTCACATATTACTTTTCTTAAAAACAATGCAGCACTTAATTACTACCAAGAGAAAGTAAGTGATTACTTTTACATTACTCGTTACATTACTTTCATGTTACTGTAAAATAGCTGAAACGCATTGCCTCATAATTACCATTTAACAACATAAACTGAGGCTACATACCCACACACCAACACAAATCCCTAGCCTAAATACAAGAACCGGTCCTTGTAGATTCCCGTCCCTAGTCCCAGGCTCATACACAAACGTAGAACATTTTGTTCAGTTCAGTTTGGAATTGAAGTGAAAATATTCCCAAATTTTGGAAACAGGTCTGCTAACTCATGTTTATATTTCAAATTATTGTTTTTATCTTCTGTGGGTAACATGAGTCTGATTTCTTTTTGAGAGCCTAAAAGATGATGCTGGAAAGCATGAAACTGTGGACGAGTCTGCCGTGTAATTGTTACACACTGACTGTTGCATGGGGCCAAGATTCAGAGATGCACAGCTCATAGCGCAACAGTGCAAATGGGGAAATTACACTTTGCTGTGCACACACTTGCATGCTGTTGTTCAAGCATTACAATTCTGATAGGTTTGTGGGTATTTCGTGATATGTATGTCTGATGTACGTTTTTCAGTTGATTAGAAAATAGACGTGCGAGACAGCTTGGTAATCGCCTGCTAAATATATGATGGCGGTCTTAGCTTCTAATAGTAAACATTTAAGAAATATTAAATTGTGGTCAAGCCAGCCCACACGCGGAGAAGCAACAACCTGAGTTTGTATCTGAGGCAGTCTCTGCTGCAACAACAACAACAGGAAACATCTTCTCCCCTTTCTCTCGCCTTGCCTGCACCCATGTCTTCCTCACTTGGTGCTTTAGTAAATCACCCTGCTTTCCAACCGCTCCTGGAGTGTGATGGACCGAGCAATGAAAGTCTGGCACAGGTTAAAGTAAAAAAAAAAAAAAAAAGGTTTTTATTTAACCCCAAAACAAACTTGATTAAATTGTACAGCAAAAACGAAATCTTGGGCCCATAAAAGAGGTCAAAGTAACAAAACGCTACTCAAAAGCTGACAACAAACATCATTGGTAACTCAAACAAACTGACCTTCCTAAACGAGACAAGGGGGAAACTTAAATAGTGGCTGATCAGCCCACAAAAACACAAAGGGATAGAACACGCAAAAAAAACTAACTGAAACTAACATGACAAATTCCAATTCCCCCCTCTATGATCCAGAGTTATGGTATGAGCCAATTTGCCATTCTCCATATAGACTTGCTCCGCCCCTCTTCCACCTCTTAGCCCATAAACCAAGGGACCGGAGCAGCTGCAACTGAGGTAACCCAGAAAACAGAGATTAATTTATACGTGACAGTGTAAACTAAAATGTGCGCACTTATTTTAGAATACAGTATTATGGGAGTATGTAAATTATATCTAAACCAAACCAATTCTTTATTATCCTGTAAATTAAATCATATAGCTAAAAAAGAAAAATGTAAGTGTAGTGTTATGTGTAAGCCTCTACACTGATGTTTGGTACATATTACCACTGTGTGGCTGTAGCTGCAGCCATCACATGGAGCCCCACACACTGAGGTTTATGGGACCAGTGAACAGCTTAGGTCAGTTCTGTGTCCCCGTCTGTTTGTTAGGATCGCAGCATCTACTGTATAAATAAAATCTTTATCGCATTTTGTGTGAAGGCAGATATTAATAACAGCTCGAGCTGATTCAGTTTTGGTGGAAAGAGTGCTAAGGTCACACCAGGAGTGAAAATTTGCAAAAACTTTATATTATGCACAATTTCATCAGTCATCAAATTTCACAACAATATACGGGGCCTTGCAGGACATGACTACCTAGATTGGTTAAGCATTCATTGTTACAAACAAGCTCAAAGTTTAGCTTGAAAAAAATATATATCAAGAAACCATATCGAGTATAAAATCATATAAAAGGAAATGGAGAAAGCTGTACAACACATTTTTTTATTTTTTGGATCAGACCATTTCCTTTGGGTGAGGGTTGCTCTGTGTAAGTACTGTTGTTTTATATATGGATCACCATATATGGCTGTGCTCAGTTCCTGAAAAACAATCCCCCTGTAGCGACTGACTTGGCAGAAAGTTGGCAACTTCTGCCTCAGCATCCGTTTTCCCTGCTCTGTGGCTTTACAAGGCCTAACTGTTCATAGCTGCCGTGCTGTCCTTCCCAGTTGCTTCCACTTTGTTATAATACTGTGGATTATTTAGTAGGGGTACCAGAATACCACGCTGGAATTCACAGAGAGCGACCCATTCTTTCACAATGTTTGTAGAAGCGGTCTGTATGCCTAGATGCTTCATTTTATACACCTGTGACCATCTGAGTAATTGGAACACATGAATACAATGAATTGGAAGAGTGAGACAATACTTTCTGCAATATAGTGCAGGTCAGAGTGGGTGACAAACAAGCAAATAAAATAATCAGTGGCCAATGAAAATGGTCTGGACTGAAAGTGAATGAAAAAGCAGCCACTGTCCAAAGAAAGTTATTTTTGGCTTGTGTTTTAGCCTCAAAGCCGGGAGAACTACTACTAACTGCTTGGTTAGTTGTTACTTCCTTTGAAGGTGGGGCTAATGAAGTTTCATTTTCAGCAGACCTAGCTTTGAAGTCCATTTTTGAGTCCTGCCACCTATACTCTCATAGTTTACATCAGTAGATTCTCTCTAGATCTTATTTACTGTGGTGGTGGACCAGATGCCTGGGATTCAGTACCTGGCTTACCTGTGGGCTTTTCTCATCACACAGACTGCTTTTGGTAAGGTTTGGGTTTTTTTTTGTTTTCTTTTTGCACAGCTCAGGCTGGTAGTTTGATCATTTGCTTTTTACTGTGAGGTTGAAAACTACCAGAATAATTTCTGGGCTAAGCCACTTTTTTAAAGTGGATAATCTCTTACATTTGTTATAATATGTTATAATATACTCTGAAGTTGAATGCTGTTCACCTTTCACTGCTGTTTACTGTTTATTTCTATGTATGTACTGAATGTACACCACTGTATGCTGTTGCTGTCATTCCTGTTACACACAGGCCCAACTTTTTTAGAAATGCACTTTGTATTTAAGTAAGCAAACAGAGTTTATTTATTTTTGCTTTTCAAGACAAGGAACTCTTACTAAGTGTTTTACAGCGGTATCAGAAAAGCAAAATGAACACAAACTGTGCAACAGATCACAAAACACAACCACTAACCAAATGTCTGTCTGAACACAAGTCTTAAGCTACTTTTTAAAAGAGGCCACACAGTCAAGGGTGCGAAGAGTGAGTGGTAAGTTGTTCTGAAGTTTTTGAGTGAAGGTTTGTCCCTCTCCCCTATGTAGAATCACAAGACAGACACATCACAATCTGAGGGCCCAACAACCCAGCTTGCTTTGGTCAGTTGAGAATAAAGTATATTACACTAAAAAAGCAAGAGGAAATTAAAGCACAGATCAATTTAAAAAAAAAAATTTGGGCTTAAAATAAATCACGTGTGGTTCTCTTCTGTTTGTAATGCTTTTCTTTTTTTTTCTTCAAATTTTCATCAAGTTTGCAGTGACATTCACTTCATGAAGCGGTATGAGGGTGAATCCGTTGTTCTTCCCTGCGAGATTGAACAGAGGTACCCAGCGGCCTTGGGAGTCTACCTCAAACGATCCTGGCTGGTTAAAGATGACGTACTGTTCAAGTACACCAAGAACAATTTCACAAGTAAAGATTCTCACAAAAAACGAATTAGCGTCAGTGGAGACCCGAGCCTTTGTTCTGTGAATATCACCATCTCTCAGCTGAAGGCCAACGACACAGACCGCTACTACTGTGAGTTTGTTTTGGAAAATGCTTCCTCTGCAGATGGCCGCATACATGGAAAGATGGAGTTCTTCCTCCTTGTTGGTGCTGGTGAGTGCAATTTTGTTTTTTATTCAAACTACAGGTATTTTTTTTTTTGTGTTTTTTTATACTTTCCAAAATTGTTGAGTATGAAGGCAAAAAACTCTCTACTCTTATCCAGAGGAAGCGTGTGGTGCTGTTGTATGTGCGGCCTTTGACAGGTTCTGAGTACAATTAAAAGTTAACAACTATAACAACTTTTAATTGCAGGGGTCCGTAACAATTCATGTTGGAGGAAGATGTATGCCTACACATCTATCTGTACACCGGTCAGGCATAACATCATGACCACCTGCCTAATATTGTGTTGGGCCCCCTTTTGCTGCCAAAACTGTGACTCATTGACTGCATTAGACCCCTGAAGGTGTGCTGTGCTATCTGACACCAAGTCCTGTCTGCACGGTTCGGGCACAGTGAATTGGACTTGTTTGATCAGCACATCAAGTCAAGCCTTTGTTGTTGTTGTGATCCTCAAGCCTTTCCTGAACCATTTTTGCTTTGTGGCACAGCTCATTATCCCGTTGAAGGAAACCATGGCCATCAGGGAATACAATTTTCATGAAAAGCTGTCCATGGTCTGCAGTACCGCTTAGGCAGGTGGAATGTGTCAAAGTAACATCCACATGGAAGCCATGACCCAAGGCTTTCTAGAACATTGCCCAAAGCATCACACCGTCTCGGTCATGTTGCTTTCTTCCAATACTTCATCCTGGTGCCCCATGATGTAAAAGACAATGTGATTCATCAAACCAGGTCACCTCCTTCCATTGCTTCCTGTTATGATGCTTTGGCACTTTTAGCAGTTGACAAGGGCACTCTGACTGGCCTCATTCACAACAAACATACACAACAAACTGCAACACACCGTTTATACATTTTCTATCAGAACCTGCATTAACTTTCTTTGCGGGCAATTTGAGTTATAGTAGCTGTGTGTTGGAGTACAAATCATAGCATGGTGTCTTGAAAGTTCAGGTCTGATTTGAATATTTGAGCTGCCCAAGTTTCTTCTCTTTTCACATATCCAGATTTTATCCAGCTTTTGTGTAGGAATTTGAAATCAACTATAAACTATTTCTCCTTAACACATGGTGCCAGATTCATACACAAAGTAACAATATCAGACGAAGAATTAAAGTGTCAACCTAGCTTTTTAAAAGCTCAGGAAACATCCTTACTGTTGGCACCCATGTCTGTTACGTCACGTTCTTCTCTTCCCCTGTGGAGATGGATCTGAGGACAGAGGTCAGTGGGCATGGAGGTGACAGAGACGTGTGCCTGGGGTTCAGCCGTGCTCTCCTGCCTCCCCAAACATGGGGGTAGGCTTGGCTTGGCTTTGGAGGGGTGAATCTACCTGGACCTGAGTGCTTTGCCATTCCAATTGGCACCACAACAGCAGACAGTCTTTCTCCTCTTCAGGGTCCTGGATGACTTTTCATTGATTAGATCAGGTGTTATGGAGCTCTTAAAGGCTCTAAAATGTATGCTCTGTATTGCAACAGCACCATTCGCCTTTTTCACAAGTTTGTCTGTGGGCATGTTGACAGCTGACGAAACAATGTGTGTAAATGACAGTAAACGAGCCAGCGAGACAGGTTAAATAAGATACTGAACAAATACGTCTGATGGTGCTGATGACATAAATGGGGATGAATGACTCATTGCCTAGAATAGTGTATAGTAGTGAGGGATTTTTTTGAATCAGTAATGTGTGAGAGTCAAACTAATTACAAGAGATGGAATAGTCTTTTGGATTGTAAAGAAATAAACATCCAATAATTGTTCAAAGATGCACTCACCATTTTTTTTTAAAAATGTGATTATATTTTTGCAGATGGCAACAATGAATGAGAAATGATCTGTAATGTATTCACAAGTCAAATGTTTGTGAAGGATTTCGTGTCGTTTTAAACAAGAATTGTGTCAATTATGCAACGATAAGTATGACGTTAGCACAGTGTCACAGGTGCTGAACGTCTCTGTCTGGTTCCTTGCAGGATGCTTCGACCTTGTGTATACAGATGTTCAGTGTGGCGGCTCCAGTTACACCTTTCTGGTGTTTGCTTTGTCGTCAGCTGTGGTTTTTCTCCTTCTGCTCTTCACTGGAATTGTGGTGATTTCTAAAGTGAGTAGCTCTTTATGTGCCACTTTGAATATATACATAAGAATACATACACGAGGCAAGAAGTGGAAATATGACACAAGTATTTCCACGAACGCCGCCCACTTGTTGAGATCATGCCTTCAGATCCTCTGCAGCCAACCGCAAAACCCCCCACTGGTTTCAAAATTTTGTGCAGCCCGTTATCAGCATGTTTGTGTCAAACCCCCTCCTCTTCTTGCTAGTTTATTTCAGCATTAATACAATGGTATTACAGAACTTTTCTGACTGAGTAACTATGAGCTTTGATAGACAATAATACAATTTGATTTCAATACAGGAAATTGTGAGTGTATATTAAGTCTGTCTTTTATTTCCTCTTCCTTTCATAATGACTGACAGTGCAAAGGATCTCAGAGTATGAAGGCACATGAAGCCGATGTCTACGAGGAAATGGGTAGTGCAACATCTCCCAGTCAAACACAAGCCCCTGTCCATCAGAGGGAAACAACAGAAACTTCCCAACAAAGAAATCCTTGTCTGGGGAACCCCTATGAATTTTGAGAGGCGCTCTCATCAACATCATAAACTAGAGTTTCCAAAAACAATCGACTCCAGTTAGTGTGCAGCACATCTTATATTATGTTTTTAATCTCCTGCATATTGCTAGACAGCTTGTATTCTGACATTTTAAAAAAATATATAAAATAACTTTGACTGCTTTTGCTGTGATCATAGTGATTAAATGTTTTGTACATTACTAAAACGTATTCTGCACTCTGTTACATATCCCAATATACATATTCTTTCCAGACCCTTAGCAGCTGTCTCGGATTGGAGTAGATAGTGGTAGGTTGATCCATTTTTAGCAGACAAAGAGCCAAATAATCTGTCAAAGGGCTTCGTTCTGGTGAGCGGTGACTCAACTCATCAGAAAGCCTGAGTTAACAAAGGAAGTAGATTATCAGTGTAGCAATACCCGTTATCTCTAACTGAGGTTTTTAGGTTTTGTTAAGACGGCTAACACAAAGATATACTGAACTTGTCTTGTAGTACATTTCCTCACCTTTTTACAAGTTAAACTGAACATGTGGGTTTTGTAACAGGAAGGAGGAATGAAGAATGCACGGTTACATTGCAAAACTGGTTCTTTGAGTAAGTAGCCAGTATAGGTGGAAGTTTTCTCTTCACTCAGAGAACCAGCATTACAATGTAACCGAACGATAATACAATGTAACATTTTTAATTTACCAGTAAAAAAATGTTGATGGAAAATAATCGGACATGAATTGAATCTTGCAAGGTTTTGTGTAAAATGAACACCCTGCCCTGCACCAGTCCAGCACAGAGCACTGTAAACATCACCACGACACAGAAAACGAAGCAATTTAGCCCAAAGCAAAATGTACCAAACTGCTTAGTACTTATTTTTATGCAACTGTTGGACAGCACAAAATTATTATATTTCAGTTAGCTCGGAAACACAAATCGAAAAAACTTAAATCAGCAAAACATTTTCTTATTGGGCAAGGGAGGAGGGAAAAAAAAAGGAAGACCACAGAGAAAATGCATGCATGTATTGAGGACAGATGCAGAAATGACACGCAGAGGCCTGGTGTCACAGAAAAGTAAAGAGGTGGAGGCAGACGAGCTGCTGTTGCAAAAATAATATCTGTGAGAATGAACTACATGAATAAATAAGACTAACAATTTAGACTTAATTAACTGAGAAGGAATAAGTACAAGACATACAAGAAAGAACTGTTTAAAAAGGTTGACATCTGTACTTATTACAGGAAGAAATGGGAGAAATGTTTCGTCACTCATTCAACTGATTTCTTCAGTCTCACTTGACCGCAGGTTTCTCAGCTTTATAAACTGAGCAGTTGCATAACATTCGAAACTCGCTTCATTGCCTAACAATGAGCCATTAGATTGGTTTTGCTATTATTAATTTGCAAACTGTCATCACCGTTAGTGTTGTCGACAGTAATAAATATAGTTAATGCAAACAGTCATGGCAAATTACATTAACAATGATGAAACTGATGTGGCTCATTATTTGGCAGCTGTGCTAATTTTGATTGTTTTGCAACTACAACTATACAACTGTACTGTTTATAGGGTCGAGGAAACCTGCGACGAAAGGAAATGCTAACAACAACTCGCAAATTATCCGTTGGTATAAAGTCGGTGAATACTCACCACTTACCAATTATGTTAATGTCATATGTTTTTACATGCTGCAACATACTGTTTTCTAAATGTGTTTATTTGCTTTGATTTACTGTAGCTTGTTTGTGTGAGCATTGTGTTGCAGTTCGCATTAAAGTCATTTTAAAGTAAATACAGTCTGTTTCCTTTACTATGTTGCCAGTTTCAATATTATTTGTTCCGTTAATCGTCGTTACCTTGGTTATGAGACTTCACGCAGCTCCCTCTGAAGCTTGATTTTTTTTTTTTATAGCAGTGTTTTCTTTTGTTTTATTGATTAAAAAAATACTTTAAGAATATTTGTGTCTTGTATGGAGATATTAGGTGAAGTAGTAGTCATCACTTAGTGTTATTTAGTTGTAGCTTTACTGGCTACTGGCATGAGCTAAACTAACTGGGTGTGCAGACAGCCCTAGCAGCCTCAGATCAGGAGAAGTGAAGTGAGGCTGTAGTGCTCATAATGCGTTTGTTTCCAGTTACAATGAGTTATTTTGGTCTAAGTTTCACTTCATGGAGAACGCTCACCTCTGGGAACTCAAAATGTTTGGTGAGTCTGTCTAACCTACCTCATTTCTTGAAACTTATAGTTGTACATAAATTAATGGTCTGAAGGATTTTACATCACTTTGACAACCTTGACTTTCAGTCAAGAACTGAACCAAATTAACTAAGAAAAAAAAAATTAATTCAAGTTTATTTATATGGTTTCAAACCACAACAACGGTTACCTCAAAGTGTTTTATACTGCAAGGTAAAGATGGGCTGGTTCTTGTATAGTGCCTTATACAACATGCCTCATTCATACAAGCACTTTGTGTCCACAACTAAGTTCTAACATTTACAGACGTATGTACTCCAGTGAGCGTACGACAGTGAATCACCGAACCTCAAAATTAGTAGATGACCTGTTCTACCTTGTAAGCTACAGCCACCCTTATAGTTGTAAGATGATATTTTTGTAATTTTTTTTTTAATGGTGCAATAATGCAAACAAAAAAACTTAAAGATACACAAAGTAATATTTTAAGATTATGTAATAGAATTCATGATGTAGTCATAACTATAAACTGATTATTGTCAGTTTATCAACAAATTGATGTGCTGATAAACTTAAAAAAAACAATCCATTAAAAATACACACGAGGGCCGGTTTGTGGAGGCTGCCATGTTGTTCCGCTATTTTAAATGCAGTGGCTGAGATGGACATGTTTTGCCTAATCTTATTTTATGTATATAGCAAGAGATCGACCTCTTATACACCCATAAAGTACTTTCAAACTATGTATGATCATTTAAGGAATTATACATGCTTATTTTCATCCTTATTGTCAGAGATGTAACACATCAAAACACGCATATCCATGATTATTACTTATTGTGACACATGTCATCCTAACACCTCTGGTCAGCTGACAAGTGAGCTAATAAACAACAGCTGGTTTTAAGTTATTGTTATTGGCACCACATAAATAAAATTGAAGTCAAAAGTCCAATGTTGGATTCACTTTAAAGAAAGTTTCACTAATGCCAGCCAACAGCAGCACTTACCGACAAATGTTCAGGATATCATCAAAAGCAGAGGTGAGCTGAACACATCTCACCCGGTATTGCCAGCTGAGGTAAACAGTGGACTGACAGCCTGCATCTACTACAGAGAAACTACCAGAGCTGTTATTCCTACAGCAGCCACTGTAACTAGGATTACGCACTTAAATTGGAAGGAGTAAGAAACCAGAATTCAGTTGGCTGCAATCTAAAGTGGTGAGATTTTACACATGGTTGCTTCAAAATACCTCTCGACATTTACCTCACCAGACATTTTTATAATGTCTGGTGAACATTATAAAAATGTTCACCAGACCATAAAATCTGCACATCACAAGTAAAACACGATAAAATCAGCTTTAAAAAGACTTTAAAAGTTTTAAAAAGTTTGCTTTCCCCCCCTTCTACCATTAAAAAAAAAAAAGAAAGAAAAAAAAAAGAAAACAGGAACAAAAAAAAAAAACGAAAAAAAAATTTTAAATTTTTAAATAAAATTTAAAAAAAACTCAAAAAA
>VURO01050527.1:55600-70010 GCA_015108175.1 Pelvicachromis taeniatus | reverse complement strand
ATTCCGTTATACTATACTATAAAGAAAAGACACATCTGCTTTACCTGTCTGTTCAAGTTTTGCATGGCCAGCCCCGGGTTGCCCTGTCCCAGACCCTGCCCAGGAAGGCTACTATTGGCCAGGGGGAGCTTCAGGCTGGGGGAAGGCAAAAACGGTGATGGGGGGGTGTCATCTGACAGGACACCATCCTAAACCAGAGAAAATAAACAGTTAATGGGGGAATAAAGAAAAATGAGCGCAACATCAAACATTACACGCTACCAATGTTAGTCATGTATATGTAAAGACATTTCTTGTACTAACCAAGAAGTAATGTAATCTAAAAACCTTCCAATGTCTACAATCTAAGCATATAACCAAAGAAAAGCATAAAGTTACAGTAAGGGCAACAATACCATCACACATTTATACCCGACGTACCTTGTCAAGGAAGGCGGTGCGTTCGGAGGGGTCTTTGGAGAGTGCGGAAGGCCGACACACCAAAGGCTTGTTCATGCCATTGCTGTAATCAGACATGCCCATGCCCCGCTTGTCCAGGTCTGTTTTCTTCTCTAAAAGAGCAGCTAGAAGGAGAAGAGGTGATAGCAGAGGTTATGAAATCTAGCCAAATAAATATATTGTGTCATATTTTGCATTAACGCAGATTGATCAGTGTGAGGGGTTACTCGGCGTTAACGCAGCTTAAATGCATTAACATCGTCATCATGACTAACACGCTTAACAATGAATCCATCTGGAGTGCAGACTGACTCAAAAGCCCTGAAATGTCTCTGTCAAAACATTTCGGGCAGTTTGTCCATTCTGTGATCCAGACGGGTCGAGTGCTTTAAAAAATTTTAAATTACGTTAATAGTGACGAACGCATTAACGCGTTAACGTTGACAGCACTAGTCACTATAAAAACAAGTTTTATTTAATCTCATAAGTGGTAATAAAGTTTATATTTTAAAGAAATTGGTGCCTCAGTATTTAACCAAGCTGAAATGAAGAGAATGAACTGATTTATTCAAAGAAAAACAGAACGGCATGAGTAAAGACAAGGTTGACACACAAATATGCTGGCGTACTTACTCATAGCCTGGTCAAGGTTCATATTGTTGCTCTTCAGTGCCTCCTCAGCAGGGTCTCTCTGTTACACAGAAGTACAAAAAAAACGTGTAATTAACATAACCAGACTGGGATTAATTTGCCAGAAAAGATGATCTTTGTTTTTCCAGCCTGAAAAGGCTTCATTTATAATGGCCCAAAATTTATGTTTAAAGGTCACAATAACCTTTGACCATTGAAATCCAATTAGTTCATTCCAGAGTGCTAGTGCATGCTTGTGCTAAATCATAAGAAATTTCTAAATAAGTATCAAATTCCTGGTGAGAGGTCATAGTGACTTTCATTTCGGAGTATCACTTTCAGAACTGATAACCTAAATAAATGATGCCTTGCAGCTAAATCTGCCACCAGCACAAAGGCATTAAAACAAAAATTACAAAAGAAAGCTTAGGAGTGCTTTGATTCTGCACTGACACTGACACATCCTAAATATATAGGGTTCATACCGGAAAGCCCATGTCAGTGAGTTGTTTGATGAGACGGTTCATAATCCAGGCCTCATCCGGCTTGTTTCCCATCTTCCCCTGGAAACACAGAAACCAAAATATTTAATATCATTTAGAATATTTAAAATATAATATTTATTAAATAATAATTTAATATTAGATGATGTTTCCAAGGTCATAAATGCGATTAAGACAAGTGAGTTCACTGACCTTGTTTGGGCACTTCTTGGGTCCATTGCTCCAGGAGTTACAAGAAGAGCTGCTCTCCTGGGAGGTAGGGCTGTTCCATACATCCCCATTCTCAGTGTCCCATTGGCTGGTAGACATGCCCATCTCTTCCCCTCCATTTCCCCAGCCATCTTGCATAGGTTTTGGGCCTGAAAGCACAGGAGGGGAAATATAGGATTAAAAAAAAAAAAAAAAAAAAAAAAATCTTCAGTGCTATGTGTCCTCTATATTCACAATACCATTTTAGAACCTGAGGTAACTTCAAACACAGCCACTTGGTGCCACTGTTGCTACATGCCAGTCTGTACTTTTTTCCAACACCTCCCCTCTATCGTTTCCAACATTTAAAACCAACAGCACAAATAACCAAGCTCCACTGAGGCGTGGAATTGCTTTAATCCAAGCAACACTCCAGCAGCGCTAACAAAAACTTTCAAAACTGGCACAAACGGTACAGTTCTGTAGAAACTTCTTGTTTGCGTTTCCTAACTGAAGTGTGCTGTGCAAACAGATTATGAGCTACTGCCATAAATAAAATAGTGAACCCAAAGCAAACCAGTGCCTAAGTTGATAATCGTGTTCACAGGTTGAGGCAGGAAAACAGTAATTTTTAAATCTGTGTCACAAAACAGCCATGAAGTTAATTTTTATTATTCTCTCATCAGCTCATTTTACAACTAATATAAATATGAGTCACACAAGCCCAACTGAGTCTGCTGGATTAACTGATGGCACTGAACATAGCACTGGTGGTATTCAGTTAATCAACTCCTATTATTAACATCCAGCACCAACAATAAATTTTGAGTGTTACCTGGCTTGCAAGGTGCAGAACCTGGGGGTCCACTTCCCCTGCCATAGGGGCCAGAGGACTCATGGCCACCGTCTCCCCATCCTCCTACCCCACCGGGGGGCTTGCCCCAGGCTGAGGTACCATTGTCCACAGCTGACGTTGGAGCTGCTGGCTCTCCCCAAGCAGGTTCTGACTTGGGCTGAACACTTGGAATCTCTCCCCAGCCTGGAAGAAAGGGGCAACTAATCAGTTAAAAGAATGAAATGCGCTTCACTACAGCAGAATTTTTCATCTAACTTTAAAAAAAAATCATTAGTTAATCCTTATGTGCTTCCCTGAAAACAAATGGAATAATACCAGTGTATAATTCCAGTTAGGGTATCCACCCTCACATAGTCTCTTCAGACCTTTATACTAAGCTTTAATGACATATCAATAAGTGATAGTAAACTTGTCATTTGTATGCTATGGTTTTATATAATTATACGCCTTTCAACACCCCAGCCTGCCAAGTTGTGTCTATGAATTTGTAGGCGAATGAGATGAGACAAAACAAAGCAGCAGGGTAGGAAAGGCCCAAGTTAATGACATCAGTAAAAATGGGCACCTATTTGGCTTAAATGTGTTTTAGAAGTGTTCATGATGCTGCTTAGTCAGTGCAGAACAAATTGTAGACAGCAGATGGCAGTGGTCTCATTCACAATTAAAACTGTTTTCCATTAAAGCTTTGACAAATATCTGTGCTTCACATGGCTTTTGCTTTTACAAAGACAAACTAGATCTTGTGAAAGTGTAAACTTAAACCTACTGTTAAATACTGATGATGAATTTCTCTGAGACCAATAACAGTCACTTTGTGAATTCTTCAAATAAATTATTTTTGAAAGGAAGGACCATAGTTCCCAAGCTTGTTAGCTTGTTATAATTTTCTCACTTTATGGGAACAGGTAAAAACAAAATCTCTTTTTGTCTTTGACTGTATCCTTAACATGTATTCAGACAAGAAAATAGGTGACCTTTGGGGAAAACCCCCCACACACATATGCTGTTAGAAATAAATACCCAAGGAAAATGGTTTGTTAAAAGTCAGTTTTAAAATTTAAAAAATTTCTTTGAATATGGTATGGTAACAGAAACTAATTTTAAATACCTAAGTTTTTTAAATACCTGGGTTGGAGAGGGTGGGTCTGCCTTGGGGACCCACACTTGGATGTGATGCAGCATTGCTGGGCGACCCATTGTTGTTTCCATGGTGTTGCAGGTGAGTTGGGGGCTGGCCATGATGAGGATGGTGGTGCATGTGGTGAGGGTGGTGGTGATTGTTGTTGCCAGGTCCAACTGAGTGATTGTTGTTGTTATTGTTGGAAATAATCATCCCACCATTCTTACTTGGAGGGGGGCCGCTGTTGCCTGGGTTATTATTGGGATTGTTACGATCCCACATGTTGACTGTCTTGTTGTAGGCACTGGGATCCCCCCAGGTGGATGTTCCATCGTCGATCTCCATCTTCCTACGAATGGAGGGAGGAGAGGGCTCTTCCCAGCCAGTAGGCTCCATACCTTGGTCCTGTTTGCTGGGATTACCCCAGCTAGAGTTGCTCTGCTTCACAGAACTGGGACCTCCCCATGAACCAATACTTCCACCTCCTCCACTACCAGTGCTGCTGCTGCTACTTTCTTGTGGCTTGGAGGAGCCCCAACTACCTTGCGCTGGGCCATTGGCACGTGAGGTCTCCCCCCAGCTGCTATTACTTACAGCAGGAGTTTTGCCCCAGCCTCCTCCATTTCCTCCTCGAGGACTTTCCTTCCATCCACCATTTCCTCCATTACTTCCTTCTCCTTCCCACATGCTGCTAGAGGAACCATTATTCTTGATGTCTGGCTCGCCCCATTCCCCTGTGGTGGAGCCATTAGAACCACCATTATTGTTGCCCCACCCATGGGCATTTTTGGGGCCTTCTCCCCAGCTAGTTGGCTGGCTTTTCACCTGGCCATTGTCCCAGCTGGATGACTTGTCCTCTGAACCCCAGGATGAGGTACCTCCATTCTTGGGACCATTGGAAGGCAAAGGATCTCTCCAGCCACTAGAAGTGCCATTTGGGGCTTTACTGAGTGACTGTGGGGGGTCACCCCATCCTGATCCTGTCTGGACTGGCTGAGATGCTGGAGCTCCCCACCCAGAAGACGAAGATCCTTCACTGTCACTTTTCCCTCCAGATCCAGGTCTGGGAGCAATGGTAGGAGTCATGGTGCCATTGGTAGATGCGGGTCCGCCATTAGAGCTGGTGGTTCCTATGGTGTCTGAGCTGCTACTGCTCTTTCCATCATCAGAGTTTGCTTCTTCCATCTCCCATACAGTGTTCTGTCGGATGGGGGTCTGTCCCCAACCTGTATTACTCAGGACTCTAGGGTCAAGGTCTTGCCGTGGTAGCAAAGGGGCAAATTCCATGCTGGAGGATCTGTCTCTATGATTGGATCGACCTTCACTGCTGTCTCCACTGTCCTCACTTGCTGGGGCTGTTCCAAGCTGCTGGCCCCAAGAGCTTAGTTGCTGGTCTTGGCCTGAGCCAGAACTACCAGCATCTATGGAGTCCCAACCTTTAGATGCTTCTCCACCGCCAGAGGATTTCCCCCAGTCACCCCAGCCACCACTTCCACTACTCCCACCACCACTGCCTTGGCGACCCCAAGCAGAGAGGCCTCCAGATGTTGTTGAGTCCCAGCTAGAGTCCTTGGGGGAGTCAGCTGCCTTGGTTTCTCCACTACCCCATACAGAGCTGCCGGTTGTATCCCCATTGAGCTGGGATGACTCAGTGGGTGACTGGCCTCCCCAACCAGTTAAGCCATGGATAGGGCTCATAGGCTCCTGAGCTTGTTGTTTTTTAGTGTGGTTTGGTCCATCAGTGTTAAGGTTAACAGGATCCATGTTGAAGGACAAGTTTGTGTTGGTTGAAGGGTGCTGTTGCTCATTTTCTGTAGCACTCATCATGCCAACCCAACTTCCCCCACCGTTATCAGCACCTCCCACGTTCCCATTTCCTAAATTTCCATTGCCATTTATGCCTGGTGGAAGGGATGAAGAGCTGGACAACCCACTGCTACCACCTCCAACACTCTCATGGCCCAGAACAGGCCAGGCTGAAGGGTTGGCATTTGGGTTGAGATTCAAGTTAAAATTGGAAGAGCCCCAGTTATTGGGCGCTCCAACTCTGCCACCATTAATACCATCTTGTTTACCATCTGAAACCCAGCCTCTATTACCTACTAATGCGTTAGTTGACCCAGGTCCTGTCATCATGTTATTGTTAGCTTTGAGAGAGGGGTAGTGGGCCTGCTGGCCTGCTGTGCCTGTGGCCATACTCACAAAACTACTCCTACTGGTAGTAGTGACAGCACTGGTGTCTAGGTTAGAGCTGGTGGAGCCCGAGGGGCATTCTGGTGTTACAGGGTTGCTGGGGTCACTACTGCGGCTGATGGAGGGCCAAGCTTCTGTATCACTTTTGTCAATAATCACTTTGTCCCAGCTGTTGGCACTTGATGGGCTGTCAACTGGTACAGATGTTCCCCAATAAGAGATCCCATACTGGGCACCAGGGCCACACTGGAGGGATATGTCTAAAGAGAAAACAAGAGAGAGCAGGAGAAGGTGGGGGGAGGGGTCATGAAACAAAGGAGATAGATGAGTCAGAAAAAAAATAAAAGTAGAGGGAGGAACAGGAGGATGGGAGAAAGAAAAAAATTCACAAGGTTAGAATAAGGAAAATCATGCAGCGCAAGTTCACAACCTGGCTACAATTAGCTTCCTGAACCAATTTTATCTTCTTGGTTGGTTAATGCTAGCTATCAGACTTGGCAGAATGAGATGGTCACACTTGCACGTTTCAGGATTTAATACATAATCAGAATGCACAGCCAAGCGTGCTTCATGTCATATCAGCTTCGGCATATCCATATATCCTTGCTCTGGTGCAGCCAGCCAAACAGAAACACTGAGATGGAGCCTTTGCTTTCTTTATAAATCATTCCTTCCTTCTCTTTTTCTCCACAGTTTTTACTCAACTTCCATTTCCACATCTTAAACAGAGGTTTACTCCATTTCACTCCCAAAGTCATTTATTTATTATTATACCACCTCTCACCTATTTCTTATTATACTCATGTCGCCTTTCTCCATTTTCCCCCCACCACTTTCTTCACCCTCTCCCTTCCTTCCTTCTGCACTCCTCTAACACCCAGCAGTGAGAGACCCATCCGTCTCCATCGTGGCTTCACTGGCTGGGACTGTGAAGGGAAGCCCAAGTGGAACGCCGTTCATTTATTGGAATGAAACCAGGACAGAGTCTCATCCATCACTCCTTACGCTCTACTGGGCCTACTCCTCCTTCAACTGCACTGCAATAAGAAACCACATAACAGTTCCTCAAAGCTTGTGTGAATAAGTGTGTGTCTATTTGCTTCTCACTACCTGCATATAAATAATACTGCACATGTGATTCTGCATATCAAGAAATTATCTACATGACAAAACTGAAAATGAGGTATTGTCCATAGATTTTGTCCTCTTACTTTAACCTTAGGCACGATCTACAAATACCACACCAAGCTACCAAATCGCAGCTTTTTACATCTCTGAACAAGATGGAATCATGCACAAGCAGATTCGTTAGGCACAAAAGCAGCCACCATCAAATGGTGAACTAATAATAGACTGGGTTGATGCTGCAAAGGGGCAATCAATCTGTGGGAGGCAGCTAATCAATAATCTTATTAATGTTAGTGGGTGAGAGCAGAGAGGCTATTGATCCAGCGTCCAAACACTTTAACCAATAGGGTAGCCTCAGGCAGGAAAACTAATGAGAAGTAGGAGCTATGAATATCACCGTTGCGCAGACCAACTAAGCTTATTAATAATTCTGAGAGGAGTATCATAATAATAATAATGCACATGAAAACTAGACATCTGACTTTGTTTTCCAAACTGTCACACAAACTGTAATGTGTTTCTAAAACACTGTATGCACAGTATTGTAACAAATCATTCCAAACTTGATATACCCTGTAAGGTATACGTTTTTAGTATGTACATAATGCACTTAGAGACCAAACACACAGTTACTGTCAGAAAATATAAAGCTCTAATGGAGACAATACATTTCAGGTCATCTTTATGTGCTGCTGCACCGTTTGGCTCATTAACCTTACAGACTTATGGCCATTTCCAAAATAGTTTCTTTGGGGTTTTTTTTTAAGCTCATCTTCTTTCCTGTCTTTAGCTTCTATCAGATTGTTGCCACACTAACAATAAGTTATACAGGGCAAGCTAGAGACGGAAAAGTCAATTTATTTGAGGGGTGAAGACACATATTCTGGCAGATGTATGACTTTTAGATACTTTGAACGTGGCACAGTGGCTGTGAATTAAATTTTCACTTATCTCCACTCCCCAGGCGGCCTTATCGTTCAGGGTCATCAGAGTGATGACACACACATGCACACCAACATTAATCTACAGTCAGTTTGCAATCAGTTGAAAACAGAAATAACTAGTGAAACATCACAACAAAAGTAATCCCCATATTTGCTGTAAGTGTACTTTTCTTTTTAAGTTCAGTTAAAAGATGCTGAAACCTTAAAAAAAAAACAAAAAAAACAGTGTGTGCCTTTCATCAGAAAGCTTAAATTGCACTTGCCATAAATTTTCTCTCTTCTGACAACAGCTTGATATACGAAAAAAGTTCTGGGTCAAATCTCAGAAGCTGGTACTGTTGTGGAGAGCTGTTGTACTCTTTATAGGCTGCACCATCTTATAAAGACAAACATTAATAATAATAACTTTATTTGTATAGTACTTTTCAAAACACAGAGCTATTGAGCAGAACTGAGTTCAGCTTATTGATGCAGCCCTCCAACAACAATCCCAGTTTCTCATCTGGCCCCTTGGGAAAGTTCATTGTGCACTCCTGGGTTAAAAGTGATCTAGACCCCAAAAGTAACTGTCCTTACATGAACCCGTTAAAAACAACTTTTTACTATTAGTACGTAGAAAAAAAAAAATCCTGATCAGAAAATCCCACTGATTTAGTTTTCTCTTTATCCAACTGTCCGTGGTCGAGTTCCAAGCAAAGAGGAGCACTACCTTATCACAATATGGAGCCTATCCAAGAAGCTCAGGGAAGGGCAGTCAAAGTCAAATTTTATTTTGTTCAGTCAGAATCTCACCACCCAGCATAACGTCCTCCTTTTGCACAATTTGAAAATAAAAGATTACTTGACAAACGTAAACTCTGCAAGGCAGTCTCTCCTTTATCACACATAACACCTTTATTACAGAGGCAGTGAACAAAGCTAATTTTGAACAAGCCCCCAAACCACACACACAAAAAAAATATGAAAGAAAAGGTGAATGTCATGCACATGATAAAAGAAAGGAGGTCAGAGGAAGAGAGAATGGAAAAATACCTGAGGAGAAGTACACAAACCTTAGCCTTAAGAGTGCTTACACAGATCCATGCAAGAATAAGAAACAGCAGACATCATCTAAGTACATCTGCAACAGGTTAGTCAGTGAAGCAAAAAAAAAATCTTTGCAGAGGCAGCACATGTGGACATCTACCTCAACAAAACCAGACCATTATTAGTTCCACAAAAGGAGTGTTTACAACAGGATTACAGGGTTGCATTACACTGCTAAGGTTTTAATGCTGGTGCGTCTTTACCAACATGTACCAGTGGACTAATGCAAAACAGCCTCCCTTTCTTTTCACCTTAATGTGCCTCCATTGTTCCCCTTTCAACTCCTTTTCCAGGCATTCCAGAAAAAGGTACTGCTGATTCTTGGCAAATCATTGATTTGCGGGAGGGGCGTGAAAGCAAGCTGAATATGAAAAACAAAGGCAAGGGGACAATTATTTCCATCTACCATTTGCAATCATATGTCAGTAATGTGTTGCTTTCATTCTAGGCGCAATTAGGAGGGCAGCCTGTGATTATGCCTTGTGAAAGAAAAGGGTCAAAAATGGAAAGGGGAAAAAAGTAGCATCTCTGTAGCTCTTCGTGTTTCAAACAGACCGACAGCCTTTTTGTAAGTGTGTATGTGTACATCTGTGCATGGACACTACCTTATTTTCACCTGTACTGAAATACAGAAATAGTGGACTGCAGTCAAATAAGAAAAAACAGACTAATTTAGGTACACCGACAGTGCTCACTATAAAACACAGACAAGCAGCATCAACAATGCACTGGAGCTGTGTGATACCAGCCTGGCACAGTTGAAGCGCAAATAAGCAAGAGGTGAATTCCTGTTAATGAGACTAGCTGCCATCATGGAAATGGGCACTAAGCCAAGAATTAAATGCCTTTCCTCCCCATTTGAATGAAATAAAGGGCTGGGTGACAGAAAGAAAGAAGAAGAGTGCGGTAGGGAGAGATGGAAGACAGTTGACAGTCTGTGGGGGTAGGGAGAGGTCGGTACATACAGTGGCAAGAGAAAAGAAAGAGAGACAGCGAAAGAGAAAGCATGAACAGAATGAGAATAACTGTAGCGACAAAGTGATTCTTTTAGTCTGAGTGTGAGCCACAGAGACAGCTCGGCTTATCGGTTAAAACTGTGGGATGACATAAAACCAGAATCAAAGGAGGAGGAAACGTTTACTAGTCTTTTGTCACCATATTGACCCTCTCCATCTCTCTTTGAGGAGAACTTTACACCCACTCACATCAAGGACGGCATGCACATGATTTTCCGGAAGCATAGAGATAAAGAAAGACAGAGGGGACGGTCTCTGTGGGGTTTAAAAAGCTCATCATTCATGTCTGTTTACCTCTGCTGAGAGGAGAGCGAAAACAGAAGAGCGAGACCATAGTGACTTCTCTGGTTTCCCTAGGAGAAGCTGCATTAATGAAGCCACTAGGGGGTTCTCTCACTTGTGCGTGCCTGTGTGTGTGTGTGTGTCACAGCTTGAGCATATGGGCCAATCTATACCTCCCTGGCTTCTTTGGGGCCAAGTGATCTTTTCATTTGATTTTAAAAACATACAAATAACTGAGATCTAAGGGTCATTTATGTTTTTATATGATGTCAGAAGAGGTAAACACATTTTTTTATAAGATTATACCTGAAGAATGTAAAAATGCTCAAGTGTTCTAAAAGTGTGTGTTGTTGTTGTTTTTTTGTTTTTTTAAATAAAGCAACACCAACATGTAACAGTTTATTTAAGATATGTTCAAAATCTAAGCTAATTTACCTAAAAATCAAAAGATGCCATGTGAAAGGGCAAAGTGTTTTAAACCGCACCCAGCAGAGTGCCTTCTGGCTACGCGCGCTGTCTGGGTGACCAGCAAACAGCTGTTAGGCTACAGTTCCCACAGTCTTAAGAGACCCCATTCCAGCACCTGCTACTGGGGAGTGTGTCTGGCTACTGGCTGCTCCGGACTACTTAATAGTCCCCAGTCAGCTGGAGAGATGGGAATGGTGGGTGTGACAGGGGGATGGAAATGGGACAGGGGGTCTCTGTCTGGTGGACAACTGAATAGGTTGGGGAAAGAGAGGTTGTGTAGGAGGGTGGTGTGTCTACAGCAGACTGCATTTCAGACAGTGGGGATGGGGTGCTGTGTAATAGTCTGTTGGAATCTCAAGCATTACAGATTTACACAGAATTCATAGATTCTACAACAAATAAACTTGACTTTCCAAGCCAAACCTGCAGTGATCAAAAAAATGTAACATCTTTACAGTATCTAACCACTAATACTAGTGTACTGCTACTAACTGCAACCTAAACTACAGTGTGAGTACAGTCCTCTTTAAAGTGTGAGGCAGATTGCAAGGGAGACACATATCTGAGGAGACACAACTAGGTCAGACTAGTGTATTCTCACTGCTGCACATTCATTACATCAATATACATGTGTTAGTGTTTGCATGTGTGCAACTACAAAAGTGAACCATCACATCACCGCTGCCCTTAGAGCCTCAGAAACCTCACCAGAGGTCAGAAACACGGTCCTCGAAATAAAATAGAAACACTGTCCCCGGAACAAAGTTCATCTCTAACTTGCAAAATGAAAGGAAACTTTGCCTCTATATTTGCAAACAATGTCTTTGAGATATAAGCAAAAAAAGATGTATTCATGATCAGGGAAAACTTGATTCTAATTGAACTAACACAGACAAGTATTAACTTGTAAATTCCAAAAACATACATTTAGAAAGGTGAGAAGTTTTTCAGAATTTTCTGCAGCAAAAGGCATGTTAGGAATAAAAGAAGCCATAGACTTAAGTCTACAATGCAGAGCAATTATTTAACTCCAGTGTACAATCCCTAAATTATATATCGCAGACGCACTACAACAACTGGGTTACTGGCTTCAGGCTATTAGCTGTGCAGATGGGAAAGAACATGCTGCGGACTGGATGCCCTCAGGACAAGAACATGAGTGGAAAGGAGGTGAAAACCCAGCCAGTGGCTACTTCTGCCACAGGCTGTTGTACAGAGAGACTCCAGGGAAAACCAGAGGTAGGTAAAGGCCAATTAGGACAACAAGTGCTGGACCAGGATGATAATACAGAATTACAAGTTAACACACTCAACCAGGGCATCCTAACGTGTCCAGAGCTCAAAGGAGAAACGTATGCTTTCAAATCTGAAGGTTTTGACTTAATGTTTTTCTTCAGGGAGTTACGCCTGCAGCTAATTTTTTCCTTGGCCCACAGCCAAAGAGACACTGCAGTAAATAGCTGTGCATAGAGGGAAAATATTATTACCAATGTAACAAAAAATAAACAAAGAAATTTGTGCCGACAGATTGAATTTGTTGATTTTTTGCCACCAATTTGAAATATTTACAGTATTTAAAAAATACAGTGACGCAGTTGCCTTGAATTTCCTTCCTGTGAATTTCTGAAAATTCTTTAGACAATATTAAAATTAATGCATTTTATATTGATTCTGTGTTTTTACATTATCATGTCATAATATTAGAATTATTTTGGCTCTTATTTTCTTTTTTTCATTCTTTTTTCTATCAGCTCTATTATTACATTTCTTAAAAACAATACATTAAAAAAATAATGAAAAAAAAAACACTAATAACATTATGCAGGATAAATACATTTGTGAAACATCATCAATGTCTGCATAGTAAAAAAAAAATAAGATCCAAACATAGTAAATTGACTAAATGGACTAAAAAGCACAATTTGTGGCAAAGAGACTGTCACTGGGTGGCTGCATAGGCTTAAAGCCTTTGTTTGATGCTGTGACCGGTGGCACAGACTTGACTACAGCAGAAGCAGCAGAGCATAGAAAGACCAGCTGACTGTAATGCAGGAGTCTGCAGCCTCCTGGCTAGCTAACCATACACCGCAGCACCTGCAGATTTGTTTACCGAGTATCGGTGTTCGCACAGCAAATTTAGAGACAATAATGAAAGGCAGCACAGAGCAGCATGATCAAAAGCTAGAGGGGAAAGAAAGAGACAGGAGAAGCTCAAAGATGCAAGCAGTTGCTTGCGCTAGATCCTGCTGTAACAATGTGTGGTGTTCTACAGAGGTAGCCTCACATCTGTGTCTTCAAAGCTATGCCGTGTTATGTTGTAGGATGAGAAGTACCCTCACTTTTGCATCTGTGTACATGAAACAGATGGCTAAGATTCCTTTTATAAACAGAAAAAAAATAAAAACCTTTAAAATGAATTCAAGGATATCTTCAGGAAGCTATAATCATGAGTGTCTGTATGAAAAATGCTAATGTCTAAAACCAGAGAAATACAGTTGTAATATTGATATAAATAACTCATGGCCATGATTTAACAACACATGACTTGCTTACAAATACACACAAACCACTGTATAATGAGGCCCTCAGGGCAGGTTCAACATTAGTGAGGTTCAGGGCCAACAAAGAGTTCGTTAAAAGCCTACCGCTGGCTATACAAGGCTTAGTGTTCTTGTAATTTTAAAAACAGTGCACAAGGCTAAAACAACTTAACCAAGTTCCTCACACACTAAAATATCCAAGATGGCCTTTGATCAAAAAAAAAAAAAAGTCACCATTACAAGTATCATTATTTATACTAATACACTAAGAAAAACACAGACATGCTTTGAAAACATGCATACAAGTACCAGAAACCTTTCAGAATAGCCACAAAGGGAAATGAGAAAAAAAAAAAAAAAAAGCAGCAATCAACTGAAAATGTCTGAGGCCTGTTTTAATACGGTCAGTCTACCCACAAAATTTTAGGTGGTGAGTCTTGTCATTACATTTGCTGACAGAGAAAGTGCTATTATAATTACCGTTTTTACTATATTGCCAATGCTGCTTTTCTTGTGCATCTCTGACAAGAAAAAGGGATGTTTGAAAGTTTGGAATGAAGCTACATCTACAGATGTAAACATCTCATTCACAATCCATCGCAGGATGGATTATGGTTCCTGAATGCTTTAAGTAGGATTTTTTTTATATTATGTATATCTATTATATTATGTAAACTTACTAAAATGCAGATAAAACACATCCTACAAGGACAAAAGTCACAACATCACCCTAAAAGCAACCACTAAAAATATAGAAAGCCGTTTGGCCGCAATGTTTTTTACTAGACTGAAACAAACCTTGGTGGTGTTTGCTCGCAGTGGACGTGGCAGAGTTTGTGGTAGTGCTGCTGGTACTCGTAGAAGAACAGTAAGACGCTGAGGGTGAAGAAGAGGAAGAGGAGGAAGAGGAGGAGAGAGGGGGGGGGGGGGTGGGGGGGTGGAGGTGGTGGGATGGGCCGGGACTGGGCTTAGTGGGAGCAGGCTCTGGCACTGGACAGATACAATACATGGGCACAC
>VURO01050521.1:0-14059 GCA_015108175.1 Pelvicachromis taeniatus | reverse complement strand
AATTCTGTTTACATTATACATGCTTCCCTTAGGCAGTATCATCAGAAGGCATAGCATACATTTTCACTGCTATGCAGATGACACCCAACTTTATCTATCCATGAAGCCAGATAACACACACAGTAAACTGTAGGAAACTCTTAAAGACATAAAGATCTGGATGACCTCTAACTTTCTGCTCCTTAATTCAGATAAAACTGATATTATTGTACTCGACCCTAAAAATCTTAGAAATATGGTATCTAACCAGATTCTTACTCTGAATGGCATTACATTGACCTCCAGTAACACTGTGAGAAACCTTGGAGTCATTTTTGACCAGGATATGTCCTTCAATGCACATATTAAACAAATATGTAGGACTGCCTTCTTCCATTTGCGCAATATCTCTAAAATTAGAAATATCCTGTCTCAGAGTGATGCTGAAAACCTAGTTCATGCATTTATTACTTCTAGGCTGGACTACAGTAATTAATTATTATCAGGATGTCCTAAAAACTGAAAAGCCTTCAGTTAATCCTAAATGCTGCAGCAAGAGTCCTGACAGGAACTAGAAAGAGAGAGCAGATTTCTCCTATTTTGACTTCCCTTCATTGGCTCCCTGTTAAATCCAGAATTGAATTCAAAATCCTGCTACTGTCGCCAAAGGGGGTCATATGATCATAGGGGGGTCATATGATCATTTGATTTTTCTCTGTATGTATTACTGTAGGGTCTACCTTATAATATAAATACAATAAATTGAAATTGAATTCTTAAACAATTCTTAAACACAAATAACATCCCTTCAGCTAAAAGCTGAAAGTCTTCAATCAAATATTCATTGTTTGAGTTACAATCCCCTTTGCTTGTGGCAAAACTACAAAAATGTAGTTTCCCCCCCCCCCAAAATGATGAAGGACACTGTACGCTCACATACACAGTATAGTAAAGGCTGGCATAATTATCCTATTTTCTTCTTACTGTACTCTTGGTGTCAGTGGACTCTATGCATTGTCTTTTCCACAGAAAATAAAGACCTGACTGGACAATACCTGATTAAGACTCAGCTCTCAAACTGCTATCAGTGACTGTATATGTTGTTAAATCATCGTGGAAGTATTCCATTGTCTTTTTGTAGATTGAAACAAATCTACCAGGTTTTGCAAAAAATAAAAGTTTACACATCTTAGATTCAAGGGATAACTTTAGGCTACAGTTTGTTTACAACTAAACTAAAATAATACAATATAAATCCGTCCTGCCATGAGCAGTAAGCTTTGAAAATATTCACTTGAGGGGACAAAAGTCTTTTTTCAGCATGTCCTCTGATCCTTAAAACAGGACTGTTTGTTAGCAGAGCTGTGTTTAATGGGTTCCCTCCATCCAGTAAATGTCGGAGAAAACACAGATGCGTGTCTGCATAGTGTCAGCATATAGTGAGGACAACAGGAATAACTCTCACAACAGAGTCAGAGTGACAGAGAGCTGGTCTCCTCCAGCTCAAATGGAGCTGTTTTTCTCAGAAATCACAGAGAGGCTTTTGATTGCGCAGAGCTAAAATGACAATTACTGTAAAAATATCACATAATCTTCCCCTAGTCCGACCACATTACTAAACTGAACTACCATGCCCAGGAACACCACTTTGTTGGTGTGTTGTTCTACATGCAGAAAAATTGATAGGCCACTGCTGATGCACCCAATATTTAGAACAAAAAGGTAAAATTCCTGTACAGCAGAAAAGAGACACGAGAAAATTATCCTTTCTGTAGAGGAATAGAAATCATTCGTATGCTCTGTGTATATGTGTGTATGTGTGTGTGGCAGTTTTCCACTTAGACAGCACAGAGTAAAAATTGACAGAAATTATAATGCCAAAGACAGACGAGAGATATATGTATTTTCATAGCAGTTTCATTTTAGGAAAAAAAAAAAAGCTTTCTGAGATTTTTCAGCTACTTTCAGAATGTGAATGCATTTAGAAGGCTTTATGTTCAGCTTTATTTCTATTACAATTAAAGCAAGTTACTTGTACTTGATTTCCTTGATTACCTTTTTGGTCCTTTGGCTTCATCCCAAAGGACACAGGAAAATGTGCATTCCTGCAATCATCACTGCATCTAACCAGCAACTTCACAAGACACACCATGTATATAAGATGACCTTTGAGTATTGGGGGACATATCCCGCTTTTGTTTGCTATATTGCAGTGCCACAATGGGGTTTAGTGGGGCTAGATGTGATAATAGTGTCACCTCACAGTAAGAAGTCTCCTGGTTCAAATCCATCAGCTAACCAGGATCCTTCTGAGTGGAGTTTATATGTTTTCCCTATGTGGGTACTCTGCCTCCTTCACAGTCACATATTAACCCAGATATTAGGTTAAATGGTGATTTTAAATTGGCCATAGTTGTGAATGCTTGTCTGTCTCTCTGCCCTACAGCAAGATGGTAACCCAAACAATACATCCAGCCTGTGTGTGAACCACTTTACAAGAAAAGAGCATTTTAGAGACTTAACTGCCAGCTAGCTGAGCCGATTGGTGATAGGACAACAGTGTCAATAACTGACACTGCAAATGGAAGACAAGCAAAAGCTTAAAGTTAAATTCATATCAAACTTTCAGAAATCAAAGAGAAACCCATGGAAGTCCAACTGAGAGGTTTAATTTGATTTCATTGTCAGTGTCCTATCTCAAAAAAAAAAGGCAATACAAAGAAAAACTTAGCACCAGCTGAAAAGAAGATTTGCATCACACTGATGGATGGTTTAAATGGTAATGGAGTAAAATCCCTTGTTGGGAATATAAAGCACTTTCTGAGATTTCATTACCTTTAAATCAAGTGGAGCAGAGAGTATAAACATTTTGGCAAGTTTTAGTAAACCTTTGGAATTCTTTAAAATTTATTATTTATTTATTTTTTATAGAAATAACCCTACTTACACTCAACCTTTTACCTTTGAATCTTTATACTTGTAAGTCAAATTGCTATGTTATTAAATAATTACTGACATATTGTTGAAATAGCTTCAAGCTGGTGAAAAAAAGGGCAATTCTTTGAGTTTCCTGTTCATCTACATCGTGTAATAGATGCTTTTTCTGATTTAAGTTACTGTCCAGATTTATGGCTGTTTCCACAGTCATACTGGCCTCAATAACTCAGCAGATATAGGGTTACAGTAGTTGTTCACATCTGGACTGCATCTATCACTTTGCAAGGTAATGTAGCCTATATAGATTTCCCCTCATATTTTATGGGATTCTTTGCCAGTGATCTCAATCTGAACTTTGCACTTTGTTAGGTAATTACAGAATGCTGTAGTATTATCTCCTGCCATAATTAGTAAAGTAACTAAGTAAGTTAGTAAGATGAGTTATATAATAGTTTGTTTCTGACTGTAATGTTGATATGACAAAAACCAATATACACTGAACAAAAATATAAACGCAACACTTTTGTTTTTGCTCCCATTTTTCATGAGCTGAACTTAAAGATCTGAAAGTTTTTCTACATACATAAAAGACCCATGACTCTCAAATATTGTTCACAAATCTGTCTAAATCCGTGTTAGCGAGCACTTCTCCTTTGACGAGATAATCCATCCTACCTCACAGGTGTGGCATGTCAAGGTGCTGATTAGAGAGCATGAATATTGCACAGGTGTGCCTTAGACTGCCCACAATAAACGGCCACCCTGAAATGTGCATTTTGATCAAACTACAGATGTCACAAACTTTGAGGGAGAGTGCAATTGGCATGCTGACTGCAGGAAGGTCTACCTGAGCTGTTGCCCATGAAATGAATGTTCATCCTTCTACCATAAGCCGTCTCCAAAGGCGTTTCAGAGAATTTGGCAGTACATCCAACTGTCCTCACAACCGCAGACCTCGTGTAACCACAACAGCCCAGGACCTTCACATCCAGCATGTTCACCTCCAGGATAACCTGAGACCAGCCACCCAGACAGCTGCAGCAACAATTGGTTTGCATAACCAAAGGATTTCTGCACAAACTGTCAGAAATTGTCTCAGGGAAGCTCATCTGGGTCTGGACCTGACTGCAGTCCGTCGTTGTAACCGACTTGAGTGGGCAAGCACTCACATGCGATGGCGTTTGGCACGTTGGAGAGGCGTTCTGTTCACAGATGAGTCCCGGTTTTCACTGTTTAGGGCAGATGGCAGACAGTGTGTGTGGCGTCGTGTGGGTGAGCGATTTGCTGATGACAATGTTGTGGATCGAGTGGGGCATGGTGGCGGTGGAGTCATGGTATGGGCAGGCATATGTTATGGACAACGAACACCGGTGCATTTTATTGATGGCATTCTGAATGCACAGAGGTACCGTGACGAGATCCTGAGGCCCATTGTTGTGCCATTCATCCATCTCCTCATGTTGCAGCATGATAACGCACGGCCCCATGTTGCACGGATCTGTACACAATTCCTGGAAGCTGAAAACATTCCAGTTCTTGCATGGCCAGCATACTTACCAGACATGCCACCCATTGAGCATGTTTGGGATGCTCTGGACCGGCATATACGACAGCGTGTTCCAGTTCCTGCCACTAATCAGAAACTTCGCACAGCTATTGAAGAGGAGTGGACCAACATTCCATAGGCCACAATCAACAACCTGATCAACTCTATGCGACAGAGACGTGTTGCCCTGCGTGAGGCAAATGGTGGCCACACCAGATACTGACTGGTTTTCCTCAATGAACTCCCCCTCCCAAGGCAAAATTGTGCACATTTCAGGGTGGCCTTTTATTGTGGGCAGTCTAAGGCACACCTGTGCAATATTCATGCTGTCTAATCAGCATCTTGACATGCCACACCTATGAGGTGGGATGGATTATCTCGTCAAAAGAGAAGTGCTCGCAAACATGGATTTAGACAGATTTGTGAACAATATTTGAGAGTCATGGGTCTTTTGTGTATGTAGAAAAACTTTCAGATCTTTACGTTCATCTCATGAAAAATGGGAGCAAAAACAAAAGTGTTGCATTTATATTTTTGTTCAGTGTATGATCTTAGCAGCCATGGTCTTTACAATGAGCAAACACTGGAGGTGTGCCACTAAAAGATGTTGGTATGCAGTTGATGTAGTAAGCTAAATTTGGCCAAAAGAAACATTTTTCATTGCGGATCGTGATTGAATAGCAGTTAGAGGAGCAAGATAATCTTAGCTGTTTGGCAGGTCATTAGCAATAATTTAATGATGAGTTGAAATTGGGATCCAATCATGACAATGACATATAACACCATCTTCATCATGATGGAATAGAGATCTTTGAGTCAAATGCCATGGCAATCAATGCATTGCTAGTTGAGCTAACAACTGAGTGTTGATAATAAAAAAATTTAAACTCAATGTCAATTTACCCTAAAACCTTTGACAATGTCACACAGTTTTCATCAACAGAGAAAAGCTGACCATGTTGGCATTATTCATTCATTTATTTATTTGTGGCAACCTTTTCGCAGACAACTGGATGATTAAATGTCAGTGCACAGTAGTAGAAACAAGTAGAAACAATCTGAATAAGCGGTGGCTTACACAGAAAACTAAAAGAAATGCTAATTAATATTTAGGCCTCGATAAAGTCTGACACTAAAGTTCAGTCACTGAAAAACATCAAATCACACAAACGTTTCAGCACAGCAAACTTTTAAATAGAAAATTTAGATCCACATCAGAATTAATCATCAGTGGTTTTTAAATTAAATTCCTCAATAATTTATGTAGTACTTGCCTTAGTAGTTGTGTGCACATGTATGTGGAAAAAAAATTCACCCTATGGAAAAGATCACTGTTCAGTGGAAACACACTCATTAAAGCTGTTTGTATAAGTGTGTAGATCTCTGCGTTGTGTTATTCTCCAGGGTTGTTAGATGGTGTTTGGTTGCTAACCTATAAACACACACTGCACACACTGTTTGTCCCATTATGTGCATGCAAATGCCTCCATTTATCCCTGATCAGTAAAGACTGCTGATCTTGGTCCCTGGTCAATAGTTACGTGAGTCAATGACTGCTTAAACTGATAAGCAACAGTTGCATTCCTTTTCAGTATTTATGTTTTTGTTTCTTTCTGGGAAACTCAAAAGAAACATTTCAAGTTCATACTATGAAAATTTCTGGACAATGACATCCACTGATATCAATTGTTACAGATAACTGATTTATTATATTTTTCGTAGCTAATTGTTGCTTTCATTTAAATGGATTGTTTTTCATCAATAACTTTCAGATTTCTTTAATGATTCCACTGCATCTCTGGTATTCTCTATGCTAGTCCTTTTCCAGCGGCATCACATGTAGCACCATGATGAAGCATGTATCACATATTCTGTACTACAAAAACTAATGGTTTTATGAAGAATCATCTTTCGAGGTTAGATTGAATCATTCTAGCTGCCTCAGTCACTGACCCATCGTGATTTATGGCATGGTCTACAACTATTTTTCTGATATTCTCTGTTGGTGCTGCCACTGTTGCTGTCTGTGGCCTGTGTTCTTGATCACGTTATCCCAAACCTCTCAATTGAGGCGATGCTCACCTCTAAGGTGAGGTCCACAACTACCTGACAAGTGTGGAGCTTGTCCCCATATGTGACCACCACGCCTTTCTCATTCTGCTTAACATTTGCCAGGTGGTCGTGGACCTCACCTTAGAGGTGAGCTTTGATGTGAGCTGACTGCTTCCCATTACAGTATGTTGTTGTAGATATAACTCAAATATACTCATATCACAAAGTGAAATCAATCATCAGTAACACACTGGTGCCATGGAATTTTCATAACATGGACACTTTCCAGAAAACTATATTTTACGTGGACTGGAATAGTTATCATTCTGAGCAGTTGTATCAGTTATTAGTGTGATAGTTAGGCCATTTTAGAACATATAAAGAACCAACTATATTTAGATCAAATGCAGACGTCTTTGTCTAGATTGGAAGAAAATGGTCACCCTCATAATCATTGCCCAGTAACAACAGAAGGATAAAGGTTACTTTTATGTAACAAAACAAAGCATAAATTAACGTATTAAACTAGCCTTAAATTGTCCATCCATCCATTCTCAGCTGCTTATCCTTTTCAGGGTTGTGGGGGCGCTGGAGCCTATCCCAGCTGTCTTGGGACGAGAGGCGGGGTACACCCTGGACAGGTCGCCAGTCTGTCGCAGGGCTAACACACATAGACAGACAACCATTCGCGCTCACAGTCGCTCTTGCATTCAAACCTATGGGCAATTTAGAGTTTTCAATCAACCTATCCCCACAAATTGCATGTCTTTGGACTGTGGGAGGAAGCCGGAGTACCTTAGTAGCCTTAAATTGTTTTTTGTCAATTTATGTGTTTTAAAAACATAAAGCCATTCCAAATTTAACCTTTAAAAACCTTTAAAAAAAACCAGAGGTTCGATTTGAGTACTCAGCCTCACCTCTGGTGCCCACCTTTCTAGGAGGGGCTGTGATGGGGCTCTAGAACAGCAGGCAGCAACACTACATTTGAGCGGGCGAAGGGAGGCATGGGGTGGGGTCTTCGCTCTCTGCCAGCCGTCGGGGCGGGGGGGCTGGGAGGTGGAGTTGGCCGTCCAGTTGGGGTCTGGGTTGCCGGGACCCCCTGCCACTGCGGAGCTGAGGGCGGTCTGCTTGTATCCACCTCAGAGAGGGGGGCATCATCTGGGTCTAGGTGCGGTTTCCCTCTTAAGGGGGGAGGGTACCTGGACCTGGGATGTAGAGCATATTTGGGGAGTGTGATTGTGTGTATGTGTCCATTTATGTTTGTCTCCTTGTTGAGTGAGTGCCGAGTGTTTGTGGTTGTGTGCATGATGGTGGGAATGTACGTCTGTATCTCTGTGTACCTGCTTGTCTGTGTCTATGTGTCAGGTTGGGCCTCGGACTCCGCCTCTCTGGGAACATCTCAGGGCCTCCAAGGTATGGAGGCCTATCTCCCCTCACCACACATCCTGTCTGTGACTGATGCCCTCAGACGTTGGTGCATCGGTGGTTCTTAATGTCCAGGGCTGGGTGCCCGGGTATGTACCTGCTCACTCCCGGTGGCTGCTTGTCAGGTCCTGGCACCCGTGGCTTGGTTGGGCCCCTTCCCGGTGGTGGGGACCCTCATGCCTCTGGCCACTGGGCCTGGGCCCAACCCGCCCTGGCGCGGCTGACTGCCGGTGGAGCCAGCACATCACTACGGCCCCCTCTGGCTTCCGTTCCGTGGCTGCTGGGTGACCCCTCATCTGGGGCTCTCCTCAGCTCCTTCCAGGAGGGTGGCACAGTTGCCCCTTGGGTGGTCCTCCTAGGGCTCTCGTGCTCTGGGGACCTCTGGTTGTCTGGGGCCTGGATCTCCTCCGTGCCTGCTTCATACCCTGGGGGATGGAGCTATGGCTCCCCACACCCTCTGACAAATCATTACATGGAGAAGCCTTTTGAATACAAGCGTGCACATCCACACAGGTGCACACACGGGTGTTCAGAGACACAATTTACACCTTCCCTGGCTGCTGTTTTGGAACACGTTATGTGCTGTCAGTTCTGCATACTGCAAAACCAATATTCAGTATGCAGAACTGTTAAACTGTTATTGCTGTGGTCTGCAGATTGTGTTGCTCTGCATTACTCTGGCTTGTTCTCTACTGCCTTTTTTGTTGTTGTTTCTCTTTGCTTTTTCCAACAGGTGATGCAGTGGATGTTTTTTGTTGTTGTTTCTTTCTCTCACTATCCCTCTTCCCCTCTGTTTTTCTCTCCCTCACTCCCCTTCTTTTTCTCTCTCCTTTTCCTGTCCCCCAATCGTGTCGTGTCTGTAAAAAATGAAAATTAAATAAATAAATAATAATAACAAAGGTCAACCAGGTACTTAATATGCAAAATAGATGAAGATGATCAAAAATAATACAATAAACTAACTGAAATGGAAGAAAACATTAGATGAACTTAAGCTATTTGTGTTTTTAAAAGAATTAAGATTACACTACTTAATTTATTTAAGTACTTTAAGTACGTTTGCGTTTACAGTGTATTAAACTAGACCGGCTAATAATAAAAGTCTTGAGTTACGTATTCTGCTTCCAACCCAGACATTCTTCTTTAAAGTGTTTATATATAAGAGTTCTCCAGGCTTTCTGAAGGTTTTTCTTTGGTCACTGGCTGCTTTTGCACTCATTTTCACTACAGTCCTTAAACATGACCATTTTCAGATGAGTGTTTTTGTTTTTTTTATTATTATTTCTAAAAACCACCTAATACTGACCTGTGACTTATTCCAGTAACTTAAAAAATATAAAGGTCCGATCAAGTGGCGCACAAAAGAAGTAGCAGACCTAAAAAGCTCTGTAGTCGAGGTAACCAGCACAGACCTACAACATCTACAGCAATCTGTACAACATGTTGGACAACTTTTGCACTAAAAACATTAAACAAGATTGTTTTGATTAAACGTTTCAAGAGGAAGGAAGCTACAGCTAGATCTCAGAGCTGCGTATGATTTATCCTCCTCGACATCCACCCATGAAGAGATGAAACCTCGCTTTGGTGAGACACTGCTGTCAATTTTGACCTGTGAGTTACCTTTTACGTTTTTTTATGAATATAAAGTAGGAGATCTAAAGAAAAAAAATACAGATACAAGTTGTGTTATTTTATACATTTTCTTATTAATATAGAAACCAAACAATTCCTGCAGTCATGCTTTTTTCAGAGACTCAGTGGACGTTGATGTGTTTCCTCCTGCACATAACAGGTATTAACTATTAACTTTGAACACCTTTGCGTACCTGTGTATGGGTCAAAATGGTCAAAATGGTGTAGAAATCAGAATAAGAAATATGCTGATTTAAACAAAGATGTTTAATGATAGAGCAAAACATTGCATACCCACATAGGTTATCTGACATCCAGTTCAAATGATGACATTCAAATGATGTCCTTCTGCTTCTGTTAAAGCAGTTAGAGGGCTACAAAGCAAAATCTGTGCTTTAAAAGGTTCATCAGTGGATCTGTCCTGCTCCGCTCAACATGCCACCTCTACCATAAGCTGGTACACTGTACACACAAATGGCTCTGAATATTTCCTGACAAAACTCTCTGTGGATGGAAACAATGGAATATACAGCATGACCAAAGAGAACAACTTTACTTTGACGATCAAAGTTTTGAGAGAAAGTGATGCAAAGTCTTACTGCTGCAAAGAAAGTACAGAGAACCCACAATCCTGCTTGAACAACCAAACTGAGCTCCGTGTTTCAGGTAGAACTGCTGAACATTCAGGAATTACTGCTGATTTCAGTTTCTGAGTCCTTATTTTACCCATCATCCTGTCAGAGCTGCAGGTAAAGGTGATTCCTGCCACAGAGGGACAGACAGTAACACTGATGTGCAGCAGCAGCTGTCCTCTGACTGAAAAGCCTGCAGCCTACATCTGGTACAAGAACAGAGAGTTTCTCTATGAGGACTGGTCTCCCTGGTACCAAGAGCTGCTCAGCAGTGAGGAAGCAGTCACATACTCCTGTGCTGTCAAAGGCTACGAGGGTCTCAGAGCCCCTGAAGTCTCTGTGGGTGAGTGACCCCCCCCCAAAAAAAAGCATTTAAAAAGCTGCAAAATCCTGGCAAGCCACTAACAAATTCTACAGTTAAAATGCTCATTTTTATCTCTTTTTGTGCAGATTCTGTAACTGAAACCTGTTTTAGTGTGACTTATACTAAAAGCAGCATGTGTTCTCAGAAGTTGAAATCAAAGGACCAGTTCTGCTCCATCACATATCCGACAGGTTTCCACATCCAAACAAACCATTCTCCCCAAAATATATCATAGGTCGTGGCAATAAAAGTATTTATCTTCTCCCAACAGACGTGCACGTTCAATGGACTCCCGTCAGGAGCTTTGTCATTCTGACCTGTAACACCAGCTGCCCTGTGGCTGACGCTCACACTGCATATAAGTGGTACTGGAATAGAAAGTTATACAATAACTGTGAGAATCAAGACATTACAGTTTTCAAACCCAAAGAAGACTTCTTCTCTTGCGCTCCAAAAAGCAATGAAGATGTGCTCTCTGATGAATCCTGTGAGTACGCGTATGAGCCAAACATACATATATATTGACCTTTATAATGACAAATCACACAGCAAATGAATAGTACTCCATGCATAGAATGATAGTGGAAATAGGCCATGGTAGTGCAATGATTTTCACTGGGTCTGGAACTTGAACCTTGGCTCTTAGCTAATTTCTTCGTAGTTATTTTCTAAAGGAATTTCAGGCAGGTTGAAGCAGAAGTAAAAGATTTTAAGTGCTTAATCTCTGTTTTAGGCAGCGACGATACAAACTGCATGGCTGTGAATTACGTCAGCAGGAGGATCTGTGCCCTGGAAGGTTCTTCTGTGAATATTGCAAGTGAATACTCGAGCCATTTCTACAGGTTTTATAAATCGTGGTATAAAGTAAAGCTTGGTGGTGAGGAGGACTGTGAGAAGGTCTTGGAAGAAGCTACGGGCCGTGTGAAGTATCATGACATCATGAAAAATAAGCATACACTGAGAATTAATGACGTGAAGAAGAACGACTCGGCTGAATACTCATTCAGAATTTTGACAATTATTGACACCTGTCATTTACCTAGAGTGATGTTAGTTGTCACAGGTAAGTTTAATAGATTTATGGATGTAATATGTATACACGCAGCTTTCATTTGCGGGTTTTCAATATCTAACTGGATAAAAGGTTTAGGAGTTTCAGCTCCTTAATATGTGCCAGCCTCTTTTTAAAGGGACCAAAAGTAATTGGACAATTGACTCATCATCTGGTGATGTCCATGAGTTCAAGACTTCAGGCTGTCATTACTTGCAAAGGGGTTTTTAACCAAGTATCAGAAATTAACATTTTACTTTCAGTTATTTAATTTGTACGAATCCTGAAATGAAGGTGATTGTGTTAATGAAAGCAATTTTTATGCAATCTTTTTGTGAATTAAAGCTGAGAGTCTGCACTTCAGCTGCATCTGAGTTGTTTCAGTTAAATTTCATTGTGTTAATGTACAGAAACATAATTAGAAAAAGAAGATTGTCTCTGTTCAAATGTTTACAAACCTGTCAGATATAACTAATAATCACAAGTCGGTTTTGTCAAAAGCACAATAACTCTCCTGTCTTTTTTGGATTTTGCTGTCCAATCGAACCATCTTTAAGGTCTGAAAGTGACCGTGACTCCTTCTGCAGTGGTGACAGAGGGTCAGAGAGTCACACTGACCTGCAGTACCAGCTGTCCTCTGACTGACAACACAAACTACATTTGGTACTTGAACAGTCGACCTCTGAACATGACAGAGACCTACAACAAACATCTGATCCTAGACCCAGTCAGCAGGGAGAATGCAGGAAACTACTCCTGTGCTGTGAGAAGTCCTCAGAACATTAGTTCAGCTGAGAAGGCTCTCACCGTCAAAGGTGAGAATGACTTTAAACTTTACTGAATAGTTACATACATTTTGAAGCAGTGGAAACAAAAGCAAATGTCTTGATTTGATTGAATTCACATAGTGCCGACGTTAACATGCTGCAACTGAGTTATACTGAAAAATGTTAAAGACCCTGCTCACTGTGTGACTCCTGTTACGTTTTGGTCAAAGGAGAAATGCAGGCGAAGTGAAAGCAGAGGGCAGAAACTTCAATAAGGATATAATTATTATTTTTTCTGGACCAAACCAACAAAATCGCAGCGTGGCACTTACTTTTATATTGCTCTGAAATACTTTACTACAATGTTTCCTTACATCTTACGTCAATCTCTGCAGCTCTAGAGAAAACAATAGCAGGGCTGAACATATTGAAAATGACTCTTTTATCGCTGATCCATGCAGCCGTATTTCTACTCTACCTGAGAACAAGGTAAACTACTTCATTTCAGATTATGTGTCATGTCTTCTGACTGACTTCAAAACTCTTTTCTTTCATATAAAAAAAAAACGTTTGGGTTGTTTTTTTCTTTTTTGATATATTACAAATTTAGGAAGAAGAAAACTCTGACTGCCACTGCTGAGCAAAGTGACAAGGAACAACCTGGACAGGTAATGAGACATGTCAAACTCGGAAATTAATTTTTTTGAGTGCGCCCACAGTCATCTGCATTTCCTCCTTTCAGAGGGACCTGCTGTATGAGAGTGTTGAACTCACGGCCGTGAACCCTGCTGCACAGTGAAAACCAGCAGAGAAGCAGGAAGACACTGTGCAACATCTGGTTGGGTAGCTTGTAGACATCCTCTTCAGGAGGGGCTCGGTGCAGAGTATAATCGGAATATAATCGATCTCATTCATTTAGATTCATGCTGGTAAAATATGATCGCGCATGTGCAAAGAGACAAACAGACAAGTAGGCCTGTAAACTCAGGAAGCAGGATTTCTTCTTATCCAGGGCAGCTTTAGGTTTGACCCTTGCTTTTCTGTACTAATGTTCACTTTTCATTGGGGTACATTACCATGATAATTTAGAAACCAATAGGTATCAAATCACAATAGCATCGCCATTCCTAAAAGATCCCTGCTACCTCTGTGCACTTTTTCAACAGTGGCTAATATCTTTGTGTTTCCCCAGTGAGCTCCAGTAATAAATATTGTTTCTTGGCCACAGCTCTATTCTTTATTTGTTCCTGTTGGCTCGAAACAAGTTTACAACTATTTTACTCTTCTACAAGCATGAATATGTGATCCTAATAAGGGACAGCTATTTGTACTAGCCCATATATCAAATTTGTAAGTAGACTAATCCTACATTTGAATCGAGTTTTAATATTCATTCTTTACGTGCTCTCGGACAGTTAAACACCACTGTGACTGCAGCAGAGAGAACAGAGACTAAAACGGTCCTTTAAAAAACAATTTATTTAAATACTCATTGATAACTCATCCGGTTCCTCCGTGTCTTATTAAAAGAGCTGTCATATTGACAATCTGTATCTTTGTCAGCTTTCTTGGCTTCAAATGAGCTAAACTTTATTCAGATTTTGTCCAGTCTTATTGCTCAAAGGGCTCAAAGTGCTCAGTGTAATTATCTTTTGTGATATTACATGGATA